>JADDOH010013911.1:0-75851 GCA_016648135.1 Agrypnia vestita
TTATATATATATTTATATATATATGCATTATGAAAAGGTTATTTTTCGGGAACTTCGCGGATTTGTAAAAATATTTTTTTTTTGTGCTATATTTCGGTTACACTGGAATAACCTTCTCAAGCTGGTCTCTCTGACAGTTGAGAGATAACAGAGAGACCAGCTTGAGAATGGTTTTTCGCAGCTGATAATCATTTTAAATTACATTTATTAATGTGGAATATTAAGCAACAGAAGATATTCGACATCAAACATTGCATTTTTTTTCAATATTTCTGAATAATTTCTTGCAAAATTTTCTTGTGTTGTGTTCTAATTGGGTGTTTCATCTTCTACGAGTTTTCGGACACTATGCACGTATTATTATATTAAAAAATATATTTCACGTTTTCGTAATAAGTTACATGGTACACAGAGCTAATTAAATACTACTGTGAAAGTCAATCTACGTTCATTAGTATTTATTATTAGTATAAAAGAAATTATGAAATTTAAAACATCCTCAACTTTTCGAAATTATTATTCGATTCAATTCTGTATTCTGCTTAGCTCCACTGAATTTATTCTTTTTTATATTGTTTGCCTAGAATTGCCTAATCATAAGGTATTGAACGATGATATGGTTGGCAGTCAAGGTTTCTTAAGACTGCTCTGAATTCTGATAAATAAAACAGATATTTAATTTCATCATTAATCAAAAAATAAATGAATTTAAACGCATGTGCGTACAAAAAAATAATTTATTTAAAGGCAGTTAAATAATTCATTTGTAGTTAATACTTTTAAGCAGTTAAAGAATTTATGGGAGGGATTAGGACGTCTCGTTAAAGATGAACCATGATATCTTTGTCTGGAAAAGTAAACGTCTATTAGAATAAGATATATTCAGTCATTTACAAAGTTTCATGATCCACGAATACAACCATTACTTTAAGAGTACACAAAGTACTTCAAACACCTAGACTTTGTAAAAATCTGAATGAATGTCATCGAAAAAGTACAATATTCTTCTTCTTTCGCTGTCATGTCAGTGTTAACATATCGACTGCCCCAACGAACGAGGCAGTAACTCAAATAAATCGATTTTTCAGGGGGACACTTTTAAGTTTCGAACCGGATTTCTAATTCTTTTTTGAATCTTCTCAAATTTTTTTTTGTATGTGTAGGTAATATTTAAGACGATCTTACTAGTAATTGAGATATTTTATTATAATTTACATTCCTACCTACTTCGTTATTACATGGAACAAAAATGGTTAACTGATTTACTAGTTTTGTAAAATTCATATTTTTATCTGTTAAATATTGCATTTGAGATCCTGCTGTCTTTGCTGTAGGTAGGCAATCATGGCCCAAACCTAAAAATACCTAAAATATTGAGTTAATGCCTCGTTCGTTGGAGCAGTCGATATACAGACCTCAATTAGATGAGACGGAAATGCGCCTCCGCAGGTTTAGGTCCTATAGCGCCCTTAGCGGAAAAATAAGGTTGGACACTATTTGAACAGCGGGTTATGTACATAATAATGTTTATTGAAGAATTTTTGATATGTAACATCTTTCTTCTCGCTTTCCTGCGATCTGTAGCAGTGATTTCGTGAAAAAGGACGGAAATGCGTAACAGGAAATAAGACGCGCGCCGTTCCATTTAACCAATGAGCGCGCGCGGAGCACGCGCGATGGAAAAAAAAATCATCGTTTATAAACAAATCAATGTCCAGCAAATGCCACCACAGCGAAGACGTACACTACCAGCCAATGCTTCTGATTTTGTATACATGTTGCGAGGCGGGTGTCAAGCATGTGGATGCTGTAACTTTGATAAATTTTGGCTTATATATTCGAAACCATTTTAAAAATACTTCATTTTTTTACATTAATGTAAACAATTACTACCCTTAATGATTTTCATTCTCAAAATTTATGTTATTTATGTGATAATTTTTAAATATTTTTCAAAGTTTTCTTACAATATGTGTGGCGGCACACTACCGCCATCTATGCAAATATATAAAAACATATAATTGATCAAACACATTTCTAAACAAAATACGTTTGTAGATATACGGTACCTACCTAATGCGGCATAATTCAATAACATATAAATGCATATTCGTTTTCTTTACTTGTATTTACTAATTAATAAATGTATAGGAATTAGCTTTTTTAAAATTTGATGTTAATTTCAGTCGCTGCTCAATTGATACTTTAATATGCGACTAATGTAAGGCTCGCTCTTTTTTTTAACTATCGTGTTTTACGGATGTTCAACTTATCTTTATTTTGTGACTTATTTAATTATTATTACATTAGAGATTAACTTGATTACAATGCCACGACTAAAGTTTAAACTAAAGTTTCAGATAATAAAATTTTTATACCTGTAGATCTTTAATTACTGTTGATTAATTATGATAACAATCGTCATAAAACGTTTTGTGCAAAACAAATATCTAATGTTGAAGTGCTAAAAATAAAATTATTTTTCAGATAACTCAGGTTCATATCTTTTCACGCTTATCGCGGTTTATAAGACAAAACGGTCATATTCTGAAAGAAAAACAAGATTGTCATTTGATAATTGTTGACCTAAAACTCAAAAATAGAAAAACATTGTGACATGTGTCAAATGTCAAGTGTCAAATTTAATTTAATATTTGAACTCTTTGGATGAAGCAACTAATAGATGTGTATGAATTTTAAAATAATATTAATACTTATTTTATATAACACTAGCCGTTCGTACCCGGCGTTGCACGGATTAAGGATTAAGTTTAAAATAAATTTGCGGGAAAGCAAAGGTTCCATTGTTTTGCAAAGCCTCTAATAAAACACTTTCCATTGAATCAAGGCTGAGATGGATAAGATGTCTAGAGAATAAATATGGCATATTTTTTTCGTCGGAAATGTGTACGCAAAATTTGGGTCCAAGCGGTGAAGATATATCTGGGGGAGAAGTGGAGTAGAGAGGGAAAGGGAAATGTCACCTATACGGCCTACTTAGTCTTAAAGAATAAGTTTCCAAATTTTGAGTGTGATCGGTCGAACGGTACAGATTTGCATTGAAAATATATTAGGGAAGGGGAAGAGGTAAAAGGGGTGGAGGAAAACGTCACCTGTGTTACCCTCCGGGTCCTAAAGCATAAGCATGCAAAATTTTAGTCGAATCGAACAAATAGTGTAGATTTGTATAGAGAGCAGACTGAGTTTTATGGGTATAACTAGCTGTTCGTACCCGGCGTTGCACGGGTTAAGGATCAAGTTAAAAATAAATTTGTGGGGGTAAAAAGGTTTGATTCGAACGGTATAGATTTGCATAGAAAATATATCAGGGGGAGGGTGGAAATGTCACTTTTGTTACCCGCGGGGTCCTAAGGAATAAGTTTACAAATCTGAGTCCGATCGCTCAAACGGTATAGATTTGCATCGAAAATATGTCAGGGGGAGGGGAAGGGGTATAATAATAGGGATGAAATTTCGCATATGTTACCTTAAAAATAAGTGTCTAAATTTTAAGTCCGATCAGTCAAACGGTAAAGATTTGCATCGAAAATATATCAGCGGAGGGGAAGGGTGAAAAGAATAAAGGGAAAATGTCACATTAGTTACCCGCCGAGTCCTTAAATATAAGTTATCAAATTTTGAGACCAATCGGTCAAACTGTACAGATTTGCATCGAAAATATATCAGGGGAGGGGAAAGGTTTAAATAATAGGGAGGAAATGTCGCATATCCGCGGAGTCCTAAGGAATAAGTTTACAAATTTTGAGTCCGATCGATCAAACGTTATAGACTTGCATCGAAAATGTGTCAGGGGGAGGGGAAGGGGTACGAGAATAGGCGGAAATGTTGCCTATGTTACGCGCCGGGTCCTAAAGCATAAGTATGCAAAATTTGAATCGAATCGGACAAACGGTGTGGATTTGTATAGAAAAAAGACAGACAGACATTGAGTTGTATAGGTGTAGATAGATTAATTAAAAACCTATATTTTAGACAAAATATAACTTTTTGATGTTTGCGTGATGATACAAATATCGCTTGGATATCAAAAAAACAGGTGAGAATACCCAGACGTCGAGGTCCGACATGACAATCCAAGTATTTGCAACAAAATATTGATGTAACTATTATAATTTAAAAAGGTTTATAAGCACAAATTTTGGGTGTTGAAAAGTAATACTGCGCCATCATATTATATGTATGTAGACCAAAAAATTGCAATTTCTTTTATTCGTCTTGGGTTTTAAATGACAATCTAAATGACTTATCTAAGATTGCTAATGTCGCAAATGCAAATTAAATAAATACGTCACGTCTATTTTTGTCGGGGTGTCAGTCAACAAATTAACAATTTTTATAATTCTATATTTATAATAAAGTTGGCCCATCGGATACGCCAGATTTAAATTTAAAATAAAATACATTAAGTACTCTATTACTTTTTAATTGTGCAGGATTAATTAATATATACAATGGACGTGTTGATACTAAATATTAAATGTGATATTATATAGACCTTGGTCTTTATATAATCCTAGAGCAGTGGCCAGCATTTCTGAAAATGTTGTCTTAACAAATCGACGGTTTTCTCACTGTTTGATATTTGACAACATCTTATCGAAACCTTCAACTCTTTAAGATCCATAGATTTTTATTTTTAAAATATAATAGAAACCTGAAGAGGTTTATGGACAACTATTTTTACATGATTCAATATAGGAATATAAAAATAATGTAATTTAGATTAGATACAAAATCATTTTTTTGTAATTGGTCGAGTTTTAACATTTTTGTCGCATCTGTTTTGTATTTGTCAGTAGTTAGTTGTTTTGTCTGTTGTGGTAGGTCGTTGTATAGTTTCAATCCATTGCAAAATAGTCGTGATTGTCCTGTTTTTATTTTGACATGTGTTATGTGATATTTTTGAGCCGTTCTAGTGTTGTGTTGGTGTTTTCCGTATATTTTGTGTAATTTTATGTCTTCATCTTGTATTTCGCCATTCGCTGGTTTGTGAATGATTTTAAGTGTTTCGATTTTTGTGATGCTTTCAATGTTTAATTGTTGTGTTATGCCGTATACAGTTTCAGTTGGTGTCAGGTATTTCAGATCATAGATCATTTTTAGTATTTTGTTTTTCTGTCGTTGGAGTCTGTTTAGGTTAGTTTTGTTTCCGGTTCCCCAGAAGGGTATTAAATATCCTATTCTTCTCTTGACGTATGCCTGGATGTCGCTCAGTTGATTCCACAAAAAGTTCCATATAAATTTGACACTTACAGTTACAGCTTGAACAGACTCATCCAGACTAAAATTTATAGTCAAATAACGCCTCCAGCCCGTAATCGGTACCAAACAGTGACTCTTTGTAGGTGTATCGGTTATTTTAAAATAACACGGGCAACTTCAGTGCCCAAATTTGACAATACTAATTTTTAATGAAACTGTACAAATGAAAATGAGCTTCATTTAGCAATGATGTTTTTTAAAAAATAAGTCATTAACTGGTTTTCCATCATCCAATTAGCGAGTTGTCTCCGTCGAAAATAGTCTTATGGCTTGAGCTCTTTAGTTAATGGAACTCTGTAAGGATGGAGATGAACGTCTTTAGTAAGACTTCATTTTTATTTGTGTAATTTCATTGAGGAAACTCGTTGGAAAAACGTTGAGGAATAAATTGATAATATATATAAAATGATATATTAAATAAAATCTAATTTAAAAATTGTTTTCATACTTTTTATTTTATTTTATTTTTAGTTTATTTCACTTTTCTCTTGATTTATTGCTTTTATTACTGTTTTCATACTTTGTTTATTGCTGTTGTCATACTTTGTTTATTTCACTTTTCTCTTATTTTATTGCATATAAAATTGGTTGGATTAGCGTCTAAGATCTGAAATTACGTTGATATATTGAGTCGTTCATAATTGAGCTCCAGTAGAATATTTCAAGATTGTTTCTTTGATTTATTGTACTGTGAACTTGTGAACACTCTAAATAAATAAATAAATAATAAATAAACAATAATAAATAATCCATTTTTATTAACCTCAACGACAGCAGATAATAAATATCAAACACGAAGGTTACCAAATTAACTATAAAAAAAATGGTGAGAAACTGAAATCCGGCGTACCGGATGGACCACCCTATTCTACATATAATACCATTTTTATAATAGTATAATACAAATATTGATGGTGTATATTTTCTTCCAGATTCAAAAGAGCACCCAGTGATATTCTTGACTATATTAAAATTCTAATTTTCTGTGTTATTTTAAGAACACAGAGCTTCCCTTTTGACTGATATTTCAAACCAGTTGCAGTTCCGCTACTCTATGGAACGGAAATAGCTCTTCCGGCGTGCGATATTGTGTTACGCTGAAGTGAAGCGGCGACCACATATTGCTCGTTGCAGTCTGAGTTACCCGGCGGGGTGCAGTGCGATGCGGCTGCATTTTTATTCTCTCGCTAATGCAAAACCTGGTCCAGAAATGATATAAATATAATATAAAAAGAAATGGTAAAAAAAAAAAAAAAATAAAGATGAAAAGAAATGATAAAGAAAAAGTAACCCATGAAAACCAAGTTTTTACTACACTCCTTTTCTTTGTAAAACATAACAATAATTAAAGACGAATTAAAACATATAACATAACACTAAACTTACAGAAATTTTAAATATTTCTAAAATGTCAGATGTTTTTGAGATGTCAAGATTTTGATAGATTCAATTATCATCAATATCGTACCTTATGAATTTCCAGCGTCAAATGATTTAGTCAAAATCAGATTTGAGTAATGTAGAATTCTTCAAAACTAAGCAGAAATCTAAAAGAAATAAATTATTATTTGATTCTTTCCCAAAAAACCCAATTTTTCTGTCATCTGTGAACCAATTGTTTTGTAAATTTTCGAAATTTGTAGTGATGTACCTATTATACCGACGGAGTAATTCAAATTTAAAAAATATTCCGCGACGTTGTCGGGCTGCCGCGCCGTTGCTAATCAAACTTTTCTAATGATTCCAATTTGAAAAAAACAATAAAATTTTTAAAAATCCTAAACTATACTATAATTATTATTTTTTTTAACGAAAATTTGATAGATCTTCTTGATCGTCGCCACGAGTCTGCTTGCCAAGTTTCAGCTCGATTGGGTCACGGGAAAAGGGACAAAAATCGATCCAAAAATTTTATTGACGGCAAGCAAGCCACGAGTTAATATAACGGGAGTAATAATAAAAAAATATTATTAATTTCTTCGATTAACTTTGTACTGCACACACGTTGAGTTGTGGTTATTCGAGAGAGTGCAGCCCCTCGTGACATCGGATGTAACTAAGCAGCATACACTTTTGCCTCATCCACAGATCATAAAAATACATAGATGAACCAAAGTAAATTTAAAAAAAGTACTCGTAAAATATATGATGTCTCAGAAGTCGCGCTTTATTACCAAAATACGTTTTTACTTGAAGAGACTCGGTTTTACGATTTTAAAAACTTAAAAAAAGTCTATTGTAAAAAATACGTTTTGTTTACTAAGGGATCTAATAATAAAAAGTAAAGTTGCATTATAAAAGTACCTCAAATGTATGCGAGGGGGGAGATATTTCCGCTGTGTCCCTTACCTCTCGCATAAAGAAGGGGCTTAGTTCATCTGTGCGCATTTTTATATTCTGTGGTGTCAACCTCTTTGGTTAGACGGGCGGGACATAAACGGAGGGATTTCGGTCGTTATATGATTTTCA
Source organism: Agrypnia vestita (assembly GCA_016648135.1). Classification (NCBI taxonomy): domain Eukaryota; kingdom Metazoa; phylum Arthropoda; class Insecta; order Trichoptera; family Phryganeidae; genus Agrypnia; species Agrypnia vestita. The sequence goes on from JADDOH010013911.1 coordinate 7,753, forward strand.
CTAAAATAAAATTTGTACTATACACATGTTGAGCTGTGCTTTTGTTCCTACAAGCATTTTCTCACATAAATGTTTATCACGTCTCATTCCAATTTCTTGTATTGTTTATTATTGTCGACAGTGAAGCGGTTTTGCGTGAATGCCTCCCCGCGCCGCTTATAATCATATTAGTTTGACGTGGGGTCTAGCATTAAAAAAATATCGAATTGTGTGGCAAAAGTGTAGGGCCCTTATGGGAGCTATTTATCATAAAATGGCCTTCGCTCTTTACTTCACTGACCCTACAAAGAGAAAAAAAACGTTATTGAGAATATGAAAAGTAGTGAAGTGAAGATGAAAACGATTTTATTAATTAGTCTTATTTCATAATTGAATTCATTTTTGTATTTCGACGATCAGTTTACGCACTCATCTTTAAAAAAGTGTCAAGAAGAGAAATTTTAGCTACTGACTTTAAAAAAAATTATTTGGTTCAATTATGTGATTTGAGAATTCCGAGAAGGTATTATTTTTTCTCACATTTATGTTGTTCGCGGTTCGGCCCATGTATTTTTGTCGCAATCATTGTCAGTTTTATATTGCCAATGCAACGTATGTGTAAATCGGTAAAAAGATGTTTAGATTTGAGAAGGGTCTAATATAATTGGAGCCGCACCAACCCGTGCACACTTGGCGCAGCTGATAATGCTTTGGAGTACATAATACGAGATGCATTTACCATTTTTGGAAGACTGAGATTCATGAAGCTGTGTATCGATTTTCTAAATTTGGAGATTGAACATTCGATGTGCGGAGCCCGACGTAGGTTTTAATCGATTGTCAGCCCAAGATATCCTGTTTCTATCTTTGTATCGATTGTGTCACGGTTGCATTTAAGATTTATGCTTGAAATACATGTGTGTTTTGTGATGATGTCTGGATGGGGAGATTCTCTATTTTTTTAAATCAAAAAGGCCAAGTATTTTTCTTTATCAAGTCAAATTATCTTATTTTTATTCCTTATGTACAATGTTTAAAAGTGTATTTCTAATATGTAGTCTTTCTTGTGTTTGTGTTTTATTTCTTACGTGCAATATTTAAAACTTTATTTCGGACAAGTAGTATTTTCTAAGGATTAAACTTAAAAAAAATTGTACAGGTAATTGCTTCAGAACAGACCTTGTCTAGTGAAGCAACTACCTTAAAGGTTTTCACGGGTGTTAGAAAGTTAGTATTAATTTCTTTGGGGATAACCCGCGTCAAAATCTGGTCCTTAGAAGGACCATTTGTCAACCGATGATTCGCCTGAATCACAACAGGCATCTTCAGGGTGTCTTGTTAATAAATTTCCGTCACGAAGGGCTGTGCGAGCACGTCCGTTCGTATCGGGTACATCGAGTACAAAGCGCATCACAAGGAGCCATTAACGCCAATAACGGCCGGGAACACCCAATATTTAATACGAAATTCCCAAAAACCATTGAAGCCAATAATGAACAAAGTATCCAAATTTAGATTTTGACTTGCCAGACCTCATTTGGTAATAAGCTTCCGATACGAACGGACGTGCTCGCACTGCCCCTCGTGACGGAAATTTATTAACAAGACACCCTGAAGATGCCTGTTGTGATTCAGGCGAATCATCGGTTGACGAATGGTCCTTCTGAGGACCAGATTTTGACGCGGGTTACCCCCAAAGAAATTAACAATAACATATATATTATATAGATATATATATATATATATATATATATTTATATATATATATATATATATCTATATATATAATATATATCTATATATATATGTGTGTTATATATAAATTCATACGCAATAAATAAATATAAATGTAAAAATTATTTTGTTGTGTTAATTAAAATAAATGCCTAAAATTTGTATTAATACAAAATCGGCACATAGTTTTCGTTCATTTATCTTTAATAATTTTAAGAAGAAAATATTGTCCTTAAAAAAAGTTTATAGTATTCCAAAACAATTAATATAGCTAAGATGGAGGAAAGATGTGCATTGTCTCCAAAGGCTGCAGTGCAGCCTATATGGTGCATTGGGTATAACGTTAGATAGGGAGGCTTTTATTTTGCACTGAGACAATTATTTTAGTGACACCACTCACTTTACAGTTTTTTTAGGTTTTCATCTTATCGTACTAAATTATGCCGACAAACAATGAAGACATTGATAAAATTTAACAAGGAAATAGTTAGATAAATAATTATTAATATTATATCGGTCTTTCTTTCGATACCAACTAAGAAGTGATCTTTTTAAAGACATTCAATGTTGACGATAATTCTGTTTTTATATAACTCATAATTAATAAAATTACTATATTTTTTATCAGGTTACGGCAATTACAGTTATTTATTTGTTCATTTCTGTTATTTATTTATTGGTATTTACTTGTTCACTACAACTGCATTTCATTTCATCCCTTCATTCCTGCCCAAAGTCGTCCGTTTGACACGAGGGGGGCAGTATTTATTCTGATATCGATTGCAATGGATTAATTACAATTATACTAATGTTTTCAATGCGTATAAGAAAACATGGCATATCTAAATTAGTTTTTTCACCATGAAGAAAATAGTATAAATTTATTTAAATTAATGTGTTACTTATTGAAAACGATTCCTTCATAATGAAAAAATTACAGACACAATCCGTATTATGGATTTGGTAGAAAAAATAAATAAAATTATAAGTGTTTGTTTTTTTTTAATTCTTTGTAGTTTCCTTGAAAGTAAATTGTTTTATTTAGTAATATTTATTATCACGCACAGTGAGTGGTCCTCGAAATAGCGAAATGTTTTTATAAAAAACCTCAGTTATAAAATAATTCAGGTCCTGGCCGACTTTTTGTAGCTGTTTGAGTGACCGATTGTTTTTTTGTGGTTGAATCGATGTGGTATTTTAATTTATTTTAATGTTAATTTTTCTTACCATTTTCATTATAACTGTTATTATTTTAATTAAGAAAAATTATAGAATACTCACAGGGACGAAGTTATTTCTATGAGAAACGTGTAAATTAGTCTTGATCATATCACATCACATAACGCAAGGTTCATCAATTCCACTGTAATAACATCCACACATTGTTTTGAAAGTTGTATACAGGGTGACCCAGATAGGCCAAGTCATAATTGCTATCAGAAAAATATTTAAAAAAACTAAGTTATGTGTTTTAAAAATTATAAAAATTAAGAAAAATCGAAAAAATCTACACCCTTTGAGGGTCCTTTCTCTCCTGTTGCTACAAATCTTTACATTTCTTTTTTTTTATTAATTGTGTAATACTAAATAATCCACCAGTAAAATATTGTCCAAAAATCAAAGCCAACTGCTCCAGCTTGGAAAAAATGTCACTTTTTGACCAAACCAAGTATTCAAAATCAATGGAAGAAAATGTAAAATTCTATAAATGACGGTTATTTTGATTATTTTCTCGTCGGGCATTCGGATGTCGGGAAATCGGCTGTCAGGCAGTCGGCTTATCTAGCAATTGGCTTACCGGGCCTGTCTCGCAATCGGCTCTCGGGCAGCTGTCTGCCATTCACATATACATATCAATCCACGAATAAAATATTGATAAATTTACAAGAAAACTGTCCGTAAATCGCGTGTTATTTTTCGTATCTTGGTACGCAGATAGTTAAAATATGTTTTAAATCAATTTTTACTACATTTTTTTCTTTGTACTCTTTTAATACGTTAAGTAACCACTTTGTTAGCTTCTGTTTGAATAATTCTTTCACTTTTAACCTTTAATGTCAGATGGCGGTATGTTGTGGATTCGTGGAGCATAGAACATGAAGGGGCGTTGGCCGAATTTTGTCTTCTTTTTCGGTAGGTACTGAAACATTATTTTGAATTATTGAATTTAGATTTCTAATATCTTAGTATAACTTTTGTTTAGAAAAAAACTGTTCGATAAAAATAACGCACAATTTAAATCTTGATTCTGACAAAATCCTAACTGAAGCGATTTACGCGATTCTAAGGAAAAATATAAATAAAATCGGCTGTTCATTTATCATATACAATAAGGCTGCTTTACGCGATATACAGGGTTATTTGTAAAACATTAATAACCTCGCAGAAATATATTCCTGCCTTTTTAAGCTATCATGACCTAATACCAATAGTTATGGAGATATGCGACATCAAAGTTAGTATTTTTTTTCAATATTTCTGGCTTATTTTTTTGTAAAACGTTAGACTATCATTACAGTAACTTATATCGAATATGAAAAATTCATTCCCTTTAATACAAGTCAAATAAAATAATAAAAACCTTCGAATTCCAATTGCATAACATTCCAATTGGAATTTTTATGGGTTTTTATCATTTTATTTAACTTGTATTGAAACAATAAATTTTTCGTAATCCATATAAGTTATTTTTATGATAGTCCAACATTTTACAAAAAATAAGTAAGAAATATTGAAAAAAAATGCAAACTTTGATGTCGCGTATCTCCATAACCATTGATGTTAGCTCATGATAGCTTGAACATTTTCGATTCATAATCAAGCCATGAATATGGTCCTGTGAGGTTATTAATGTTTTCCAAATAACCCAGTATAGTCACAGTTATCTAACTATCCTTTTGGTTTGAAATCACTTTTTTGCATTTTTTCGTGCAAATTTCCTCTGCGAGTATGAATAAAAAAATTATTTTGAAATTTTTGATGTGAAACATCTTTACGCTCGGCTAACGGGAAGCCCCAGACTATTTTACCGACTCGTCCAAACTGCTATAAGCGTTACTGAAAAAAGATATTACTCATCATTTGCGACTATTGTAACCTCAATTTTTTCCATTGAAGATTGTACGCGACGCGATTCGCCGCGTACGCGGGGGGTGGCGTGATTATGGTCGGGAACGGGGATAAGGAATAGGAAGGATTAAAGGAAATAACGATACGAGATAATGGACTGTATTGGGTCGAGAAGGAAGGGAAGTTTCGACTCACCTTTGTCTCTCGGCGTCCTTCCAGATGTCACCTCACCAGAAAAAACTGTTTCACCCGGTTTATCCGTTGTCCGGCGGTGACGAGACGAGAAATGTGTTTACAAATGCACTGTTCAACACAAGACGAAATTTTACAGAAAGCGAGAAAGTCCTGCCGCTTTTATAACGAGAATAGCGAGAGTAGTCGAAACGAAAGGTAAAGGTACACTGGAAGAGTCCATTCACTTTAGGTAAGCCTTTTGAATTAGTGTCAGTAATACCCTCTGTAACATGTAAAGTGTGAAATTGTATTCGTTTTTTAAACCAACTTCATTGGCCGCTCCAGTAACACTCTGACCGGCGAGCGGAGCGGCCGTTTCTTTGTTTAATAGTTTTCGCTTAAAGATAAGGTGACTACAAAATCACGAATATTTTTAAATTAGGAAAGGAGAAATCGTTTTCAGGTCAAACAAAGGAGAATTCAAACATTTATTATTTAGAATTTGAATTTTTTGCGTCTCTCATTTACTCAGACTTTTACTCACACTAATGCAAAAGGCTTACCTAAAGTGAATGGACTCTACTTGGGAGGGTAGGATGGATTCTTCGATAAAGACCAGTCAGTGTTGCAACAAAAGAAAAATAAACAATATTATGTAGAATCGATTTCTGTGCCAACGTGACGTCACGAATATCGAACATAAATGATTAACTAGCAAAGGCACAAATATTTTTACTCCCTTTATATTAACTCGTGGCGTCTGCTTGCTTGCCGTCAACAAAAATTTTGAATCGATTTTCGACCCTTTTCCCGTGATCTAATCGAGCTGAAACTTGGCAAGTAGACTCGTGGCGACGATCAAGAAGATCTATCAAATTTTCGTTAAAAAAAAAAAAAAATATAGTATAATTTTGGATTATTAGAAATTTTATTGGTTTTTTCAAATTGGAATCATTAGAAAAGTTTGATTACGGCGGCCCGATAACGTCGCGGAATATTTTCTAAATTTGAATTACCCCGTCGGTATGCATAATAAGTACTTCACTACGAATGTCGAAAATCTAAATTGACTGACAAATGTTTTTAGAATTTAATCTTCAAAGCATGAAGTGTCTTACCAAAGCTCAAAACATCTGACATTTTAGAAATATATTAAATTCCTGTAAGTTTAGTGTTATGTTATATGTTTTAATTCGTCTTTAATTGTTGTTATATTTTACAAAGAAATGGAGTATAATAAAAACTTGGTTTTTATGGGTTACTTTATTTATGCATCAGTACGCGCTGTTACAATAATCTTAAAAATGCTCTTGAATTTGAATCACCTTAGAATCATTACGATAAAAGGACGGTTTCACGGTGAGATACAGTCATCCGCGCGCGGTCGCGTTTGGAGCGTTTCATTTTATCGCATACGAGTCAGTGGGCAGTCAGACATAAAAATGAATACCAAGTTATTCCTGTGTTTTTTCCTTCTTGCCTTGGTCGAGCACTGCTCCGGGACAAAGCTCACGAGATGCGAGCTGGTGATGTCGCTGAAAGCGAAGGGCTTCAGTGATGCCAGTATGAGGACCTGTGAGTATATTTCCACTGTAAACTTATTGAATAGCTTGTCCCATGTACATTACCTGCGGTGTTGTATTAGTGTGGCGTAATACATTTTATAAATACCTACGTAAAATACATTGCAGATGAATGATATTTCTTTTGACATTGCGTAGTTAATAATATTTTATCCAACATGCCTAGAAAAGGAATATTTTTTAAAAATTTATTGCACTACTTACATGGTCTTTTTATTTTTTTTTACACTATTTTAAAATTAATGTACTGTTTTGTTAATTTTGTGTCAAGAATATTGTGACATCATTTTAAAAAATGGAGTTTTGTAAACAAAAGCTAATAATGTATGTTTAGGCTAAGTTTCTTACTGCCCCTTGGTTTTTTACAAAACAAGTGTTTATAAACATATTTAATTATAAATTAGGTTAATTTACACAAATGTTCCATAATAATTTTATATTTTTATTTCAATGGATTTATAACATATTATGCACTCTTCCGTTAATGTATTGTTTTGTTAATTTTATGTCAAGAATATTGTGATGCCATTTTTAAAAATAGAGTTTTGTAAATAAAAACTAATAATATAACTATGTTTAGGTTTGGTTTTTTACTGCCCCTTGTTTTTTTACAAAACAAGTGATCATAAAAAATAATAATAAATTTGTTTTTTTTATACAAATTTAACACTCAAATCTAAATCTAAGAATATATATTTTTACATGACAAGACTTCATCCATCACATTTTTTATAACACGAGACACACATACCTGACTCGACACACGGCTCACTGGCTGTATTTATTAATATGGTTTCTTATACTTTTTATTCGACTATTGAGGCTTTATAGGATTCATTTTATTTGGTTTTCTGTTCGATCATGGATGTATTTTTATTGATACTATCGATACATGTGAAACTCCCCTCAAAATTTTTTCATGCATTCTAACACCTAGCGACCTACCTTTCTTATGTCTGTTTATTATGTTATATAAAAATTTTCTATTTTTATTTAAATGGATTTATAACATAATATGCGCTCTTCCGTTGCGACTTAATACCGTTGTATTCAATCATTGAATTCTTTGTATTCAAACATTGTACTTGTTGTATTCAATCAATTTTTATTATTTTACTCCCATTCAGTGTGGCTGTCAGAAATTATTCTTATAACGCACCATTAACATTATTCCTTGCAGTCACCACTCTATTGATTTCCACCTTCACATTTTTCTCAGACTTTTCGTTTCTTCAATATAATTTTCAAGTACGCAAATAATATTTTATTGGATTCATGGCATGTTACATTATGTTATTTTCCAGGGACTTCTATAAAAGCATTTAAAAAAATATATTTTAATAGTAATAATATTTTCAAATTGGTGTAATGCACAGAGTGTAAAATTGTACACATGTTGAATTGATATATTTAAGACACATTTATAACGCAGTTAAAGAATTTATTCTTCCATAATTAAATCCCGCAATAAACAAAACGTATTTTACACAATTTACGTTTTTTTTTTTAATATTTTGTTCCAAATCGAGTGTCTTCAAGAAAAACGTCATTTAGTAACTAAATGCACCTTATTTACTAAGATTATAATTTATAAGATTGAATTTACCCATTTCTTTCAAAATATTTTTAAGTCAAATTTTAAGTTTGTAATTTTTTTAAGTGGAACCAAAATGCGATGTTTGTTCATGTCTATATATCTTAGTGGTTTATGGCATGATGTTATATTTCAATTATAAGCATCAAACATACATTAAACAGCTTTAAACCATATTACGTATGAAAACAGATTTTTATAAAAAGCGCATTTTTCGTTACATAATAAATTATCTGTTTTCTGTCAACGGTTAATACAATTAATTGTTTTGATTATGAATAAAATGTTATCATAAAATTAAATTACATGTTACGTTATAAATACACTCCTTGTATATTATTAAAAATGTTATTTCTTGGTTACATGGTCTTGCGTAATAAAATAAATCGTGCAAAAATTTTAACCAGATTTCTTTTGTAAGTTTTAATAATTTTATTTGACACGTATCAAAGGAAATGAATTTTTAATATAAGATGGAAATTACTTTTATGGTAGTCTAACGTTTAACAAAGGTAAGTCTGAAATATTGAAAAATTTTATCTTCTTAACTATTGACGTTTCATCCAAAGTGTAAAGAATTGTTATATTAAAAATTGAATAAGTAAGACTTCTTCGACTTTCTTTATCATTATTTTTCAGACTTAGCAAAGCAAATGTGATCCAAATAAATCATTAACTTGTCGTTCCGAAGCCCCAATTTGTATTTTTCTGCGCGACGTCGTTTTACTGTTTTTTTTTTTCTTTAAATTTTTTGCTGATTGCAAAATTGATGCGGTGTTTTACCAATATCTTTTGACATATTTTAAATTGATGAAATTCCAAGAAACTGTAAAAAGAAGGTACTATTAAAATATTTGAGGTACCTCAAAAGTGGGAAACAGTGGAAAGTGAACAATCAATAATCTCTAGTTACAAACTATTAAGAAAGACTTTTATTGTTTAGATGTTCTAGCGATATACGTGTTTTGTTGAGTTGTCGTTTTGTTGTTATTATGAACCATCGATAAAGTGGTTCTAAGCTGTTGTGAGTGATTGTGAGCCGCTTAGTTCAGTGCCAAGGATTTGATTCAGGGCCCAAGGAGCCAACTAAACACTGCCTGTTGCGATATTTGGTAGAAGAAGTGTATGTAATCGAATAAAAAATATAATTAGAGTGTTTTACAGAGCTTGTTTATAGACGTATACAGGGTTATTTGTAAAACATTACTAACCTCGCAGGACTATATTCCTGCCTTGATTATAAGTCGAAAATGTTCAAGCTATTATGACCTAATATTAATAGTTAAGGAGATATGCGACATCAAAGTTTGCTTTTTTTTTTCAATATTTCTGACTTATTTTTTGTAAAACGTTGGACTATCATTACAGTAACTCATATCGATTACGAAAAATTCATTGGTTTCAATACAAGTTAAATAAAATGATAAAAACCCTGAAAAAATTCGAATTCGAAGGTTTTTATTTTTTTATTTGACTTGTATTAAATATAATGAATTTTTCATATTTGATATAAGTTACAGTAATGATAGTCCAACGTTTTACAAAAAATAAGTCAGGAATATTGAAAAAAAAATGCAAACTTTGATGTCGCATATCTCGTTAACTATTGATATTAGGTCATAATAGCTTGAACATTTTAGACTTATAATCATGGCAGGAATATAGTCCTGCGAGGTTATTAATGTTTCACAAATAACCCTGTATAGACGTTTCTCGCAATATTTTCATACGTTTGTTCTGAGAACACAATTACTTTATTTTGTACTTGCAGTTCGTATTCGAAGTTGCACGGGTTGAGGATAAAGTTAAAAATAAAATTTCGAGGGGAAACAAAGGTTCCATTTTTTTTTCAAAGCCTCTAAAAAAACATGTTTCTGTATAATCTAAGCTGGAATGGATGGCGTGTCCGGGGGGGAAATATGTTCCACGTTTACTACCAGGTCTCTAAGAATATTTATGCATAATTGAAAATATACGAGGGGGAGAGGAAGAGGTAAAGGGAGAGGGTGGGAAAGTCGCCTATGTTACCCGCCTATGTTAGGTGTATCTAAATATTTATCAATATTGAAAGGGTAGGTACCGGCGCCTTTTTTAAAAATAATTTGTGCGAATTCGAATGGAACGTTGTGTCAAAATTTCAAAACAACTGTTAAAGAAAATTAGGACATTTTGGACAATCGAATATTTGCATTTTTATTTATATAAATAAGTAGCAGGTAGGTATATGAAAATAAAGGTATACAAAAACATCCTCATATTTGAGTGCAACGTTGTGCCAAAATTTCCAAGCAATCGTTGAAGAACTTTCAGAGATTAGCGATTTTGTACAAACGAAAATTTACTTTTTTATTTATATAGATAGATAGATATATGAACTAAACTAATTTAGAGTATATTATATACAATTAAAAAAAAAAGATAATGTAAAATAGTGTAATTAGTGAAAGTTGTATTATGTAAAATGACCGATTAAGCCAGCTCTTACAGATTATATGCCCTGGGCCGTCCTGTAAAGACTTCCATACGCGTTTCTCGTATAAATAGCTTCGCCTCTGTGAGACTTATATACTGTATCTTATATTTTCTCTCCCCACAAGACTCTTATTAGCTGTATGTAACATTGTACTTGTATATACAGTATATATGTATGTGAATGGTTTTGAATTAAATTACTATTATAAAAAATATCTGTGTTGACTGGTATATCAAAAAAATAAAAATTATAATTTTGTTTATTTTTGAAAAATGTTTTTTGAACCTGTTGTTATAATATTGCTAATTATATACTCGAAGTATTTTTACTGCATATGCTTTAAATTAATGTAGGTACATAAAATAAGGATTACTGATTGTTTTTTTATTTATTTGTTTATTTTAAAAAGCATTTGGAATTGAAAAATAAAAAATTTCCATGGGGCCCAGATCTTTGCCCTAAGGCCCAATCCACTCAGTGCGACCCTGATGAAAGTAATCTTTAAGTTCGTTATCTTAATCTTAACACAATCATTGTTCGTTTAAAAGAAGATAACGTTTTCAGATAATGTTGAAGGGCGAATCGTACAATAACAATTATGAGAACATTATTAAGATGGAAGATAAAAACAGGTGTGAAGAGGTGTACAGTACACAGATTTAACTTCTAGATAGAGTGCAGTGCAGTCATATTTTATTATATTCCAATGGGAGCCAAATAAAGCCAAAAAAAAATGACTACTTACACCATCCCTATACCAGCATGTAAGCCTGGAATAGAGCGAGTCATGCTATTAGTTTAATTATTTAATTTATTAAAAGTGATATTAATTTTTAAGTGTGCTGCAATAATCGCACTGAAATTTTTATTTATTTTTTAAGTGTAAAAAAAAAATCGAAAAGAAGATAAATCTTGGTAGTCGTATCTGTGGCATTCTGGTCAAAAGTATAGAATTTAATTTAAAAAAAAACTAACCCATAAATACCAACTTTTTACAATACTCCCTTTCTCATTTTCGGGTTTCGTGTCTACCAGATGCGTCGGAATATTTTCATATAACTAAGTTGTCTGAAAAAAACATTTAAAATTTGAAAAATCCAAAATCATACTATAATTATATTTTTACGAAAATTTTATAGATCTTCTTGATCGTCGCCACAAGTCTGTTTGCAAAGTTTCAGCTCGATTCGATCACGGAAAAGTGTTAAAAAATCGATCCAAAGTTTTTGCGTCAGACAAGTAACCAGACGCCACGAGTTAAAAGAAAGGGAGTAAAAATGAACTTTGGTTTCACCACTTCTGTATTGAAAAATATCAACATGTTTCAGAGCTCATGGCCCCTTCCACTTACTTCTACATGTTTAATTATTTCTACATGTTTCGTAAAAACCTTTCCATCGTCAGGGTGTTTTATGTACATCAAAATATCAAAATGAATGATTTTTTTTTGTTTTGGTTTTCTAAATTATTAAAAAAATATTTTTAATATTATTGCTGAAGTTCTTGATTACACAAAATTAAGGGAATTTTTTTAAGAATTGGACAAGTATATAGTTAAATTTAATTGATTATTAAAAATATTTTGTTTACTTTTACATGTTTTACTAATTTCTAATGATTCTAAATTATTCAATTTCAGACCAAAATTATTTATGTGTTAAATAGAAAAACCGAGATCATTTTCTAACAAATAATTTGCAAATTCAGAAAAACCATGATTATTCAGACATCGGAAATGCTCTTTGACTCTTATATTAAAATTACGGCCGGTTTTTCCAATATAAAATGTAGTACAATCTTTGCACGAAAGTTTATAAATACCTGAATTCTTAAATATATAATATTATCTTTATCTTTTAAATTTATGAGGAATTTCTCTATATTATTATTTGTATAAAATGCAGGTCAAATATTTTTTGGGTAGATGTTTTGAAATTTGATTTATAATTCTTCTCCAATGAGCCTTATTTATATTTATCTGTGAATTGTATAAAAATTGATTAGTATTATTTTTCTTTAATTTAATATTAAAATTTTTATCAATTAATCCTGTACTGTATCCATTATTAAATGCGATTTTTTTATTATATTTAATTCAATTTGAAAATTAGAGTGAGAAAATTAGAGAGGTACATTATTATAGGTACAAAATTGAAAGACGATGTATCATTGAATGAAAATACGAGTGTTTATGTGGTATAGGGTGATTAGATGTACTATGTATGATAGCGTCCGTAAAGGTTGGTTTTCTATAAATTTTAAATTCTATTTTATTATTATTTTTAAAAAGTGTTAGACCTAAAAAATTAAAAGTCGAATTATTTTCTATTTCTAAAGTGGACATTGTTATTATGAAATGTATTGATTAGTTGTAAAAATTATGTTAGTTGACGTTCTGAGTCTGTCCAAATATCCTGACGATAGAAAGGTTTTTCCGAAATATGTATGTGTAATTAATAAATATATAAGTAGATTAAAACAATCAATAAAAAAAATATATATATATATTTACTTAACTATTTTAATATACTGTCATTAATTAAAGTATGATGTCTTATTGCTTAGAATTAATAGAGTTTTTGTGAAGTTTTTTAAAACAATGTGATGTTTTTCGTATTAAAAAAAAGTTATATTGGTTTTTGCTTTATGTCAAATGGTTCACAATTTCTTATAGAACAATACCTCAAATGTAACTCATTTTGTGATTTTTAACAAAGAGCTGCCTTTATGCTTGTGAGGGAGGTATACCACTTGTAATATGAGGCTTTTGACGTAATACAAAGGATACCCAGCTCTGGGGTGGATTATAGTTGCAGCAACTCTTACATCGATGGAGACTTTTATCGTTCAAATTTGTTAGCGATAGTCGTAGTACAGTGTATTCAACTTAAAAATGTTTTAAATAATATATTTCAAGTGCAACTATCCCTGCCAACTGTCTAAAAATATGATTATTTCAAAAAATCTCATTAAAATCAATGAATGTCGAAAAATTTCGTAAAATTATAAATCGATTTCGATGACAGACGTCAAAAATCGGCAGTAGTGCGCACGCGCACCGGCTTAAACGAGATCCACAGTTTAAACTTTCTTCGCCAAATCAATTCAACTGGCCGTTAAGCCGCCGCTGTTTTATGTTTTTGTCATTTCACATGTTTTCTTCAGCTGACAGAAGCTTTGAAACCCACCAAGATAAGATGGCTGACGTCATAGTTTAGGATAAAATATTTATCAATCTGAAGTACCAAGTTCGTAACTGTTCCGCTGTCAGAGGCGTCTTCAACATCCTGCCGCCCGCGTCGACTCTTGGCTGCTCACTCTTTACCTATCGCAGATGACGGGGCAAATTTCGATAATGTTCCGACCGCTGTTTTCATTAATTTTTTTTTAATTTAACCTAACAATTTAATAATTTACAAGCTTTTATAAAAAATATTTAACCATGAAGCATAGCTGAATATTTAATATCCATTTTTGCAAAAATGGTAAATAAAATATTCAAGGGGCTAAGGAATGTCAGGTATACAGGGTTATTTCTAAAACATTAATAACCTCGTAGGACTATATTCCTGCCATGATTATGAGTCGAAAATGTTCAAGCTATTATGACCTAATATCAATAGTTACGGAGATATGCGACATCAAAGTTTGCATTTTTTTTTCAATATTTCTGACTTATTTTTTGTAAAACGTTGGACTATCATTACAGTAACTTATATAGAATACGAAAAATTCATTCTCTTTAATACAAGTCAAATAAAAAAATAAAAACCTTCGAATTCCAATTGGAATTTTTTCAGGGTTTTTATCATTTTATTTAACTTGTATTGAAACGAATGAATTTTTCGTAATCGATATGAGTTACTGTAATGATAGTCCAACTTTTTACAAAAAATAAGTCAGAAATATTGAAAAAAAATGCAAACTTTGATGTCGCATATCTCTGTAACTATTGATATTAGGTCATAATAGCTTAAACATATTCGACTCATAATCAAGGCAGGAATATAGTCCTGCGAGGTTATTAATGTTTTACAAATAACCCTGTATAAAAAGTAGAAACAAAAAGTTTCAAATTTTGATCTCAATATTAAATAAAATCAGTGTTATTTTTCAAAGCTGCGTATTTTTCAGGCTGTGGTTAGATATGGTTTATTATTATTTATTCTAAGAAAAATTCTGCATATTTAATGCAAAACCACTCGAACTTTATTGACGGACACGACTACGTGATTTGAAATGCAAGCGAGAAATACAAAACAGAGCGCATGAATAACAAACATTCAGAGAATAAGTAATATGGATATTGATTGTTTTATGCATGAGATGAACACAGAACAATCACGTTTCTATAATGTGAATTATAACACCGTCAGGTACCGCAAATTGGATATTTTGAGAAATGACAAAATTATTCAGGGGAAAAATAAAGAAATCTTTTCGCGATAGTGGTCGGTTATTTATACAAAACGTCAAAAGAATTTCAGCACATTTTTACGGTTAATTAAACCCTTGTTACTCAGGTTTTTCGGCATCATGGCACATAATTATAATTCTTATTTTTTTATTTTAACAATTCTTTCCTATAACTTTTTTCAAACATATATTAAAATATGTTTCATAATTCACCTGAAATAGTTACCAGATGAAAGTTTTTTTTAAATAAATATTTTCGTAATAAGATAACATAATAAAAAATCTACATACGTAACCGAATATCGATTTAACTTTTGAAATTAAAATTTTATGGTAACAATGTAATTTATGGTATCGGTTATATAATTTATTTGTTCAGAATATTTTGAGTTTGTTCAAATCTTTCAGAACAGTGCTGGATTTATGTCACAGAGACATTATTAATCAATTAATGTATATTATAGATATCTCACAGAGACGAAACTGTATTTTTATTATGGGAAAGTAAGTATAGAAGTCATTTGGGTGTATATAGGACTTATGACCTATCTATATGGTTGGCTTAAGTGATCACTTTACACAATTGTAACATTCGCCATTTCCACCCATGATAGAATATACTTTGCTTATTCATTTTTTGGAAGTTGTATATATGTTCAAATTGCGTGGAAAGCTTTCACATATGAGTTGTAAGCGCCTTTCCATGCGGCCTGTACAAAGCCATTTTCATTCCCCTAAATCCCCACAGATGTCGCTAATGAGAAAATCTACATTGATTTTTTACGGAATTATGAGAGCAATATACTTTATTGTGTAATGAAATTCATCCGGATACTTGCATCAGATCAGTGATACTTGCAGTGATCACTTAAGCCAACCATAAAGATAGGTCATAAGTCCTATATACACTCAAATGACTTCTATACCTACTTTCCCATAATAAAAATACAGTTTCGTCTCTGTGAGATATCTATAATATACATTAATTTATTTGTTTTATTTGTACAGCAGATATAGACATATATAAAAAATAAATTACTTTCTGAACAATCCATTAATTAAACTTACCATAATATGAGCCAATGGCTTCATTTAACTCCCAAGTATGTACAGTAATGTTGTGCTATGGTGGTTCATTTTCTAGGGTAACCGTATTTGTACTCTTGAGAATGACTCTTATTATACTCCATTTTTTGACAGATAGCACTGTCCATTGCCAAAGGGACTTTCGTCTTGTATTTCGAGTTTTATTTTGAAGAGGTGGCGAGCACGCCCGTTCACTCCACAAGTCTTAGTGAAGTCTAATATGAAGCTAAGTACTTAGTTTACTTTATACCTATATATGTACCTATATGTGAAATTTGTTTGGGACCTGGCAAATTTTTTATTATGGTTCTAAATTCCATCATTGTTATTAATTTGTATCGTTTGTATTAATACGAGTACGTTCATTTACTGCGTCTGTACTTGGAATCGGATTATTAGAAGTTAATTTAGAAAATAGAGTTTTTGACAGTGTATATGTTTATACAGATGTCTGCACCCTGTAATGGTCTTTTCACTCACATTTTTTAATTATTATTATGTAATCCTGAATAACGCTTTTGTAAACTTTTGCCCAAAATTCACTTTTTGACCAAACTTAGTATTCAAAATAATTACTTTGCCCGGTTTTAACAGACCGTTTTTTTTTTGTTTTTTTTTAAATTATTTTTCTGATAACTATTATGACTTGGTCTGTCACCCGATTTCGGCTTGACGTTGGATACGGAACACCCTGTATATAGAATGTACGAGAGAGCTAGTCCTCAATACATTATAGTAGATTCCTGCCTTGATTATGAGTAGAAAATGTTCAAGCAACCATGACCTGACCCTGAATATCAACAGTTAAGGAGGTGTGCGATGTCAAAGCATTGTTTTTTCAATATTTCTGACTTATTTTTTGTAATAACCTATTTCTAAGATGAACAAATCATTACCTTTAAACACAAGTCAAATAAAATACTGAAACCTTCCAATTGTAATTTTTTAGTTTTTTAAAATTTTATTTAACTTAATCGAAACAAGTGAATTTTTCGTAATCGATATAAGTTACTGTAATGGTACTTCAACATCTTGTATAAAATAAGTCAGAAATATTGAAAAAAATGCAAACATTAATATTGCATAACTCCATAACTAATGGTTGCTTGAATATTTTCGACTCATAATCAAAGCAGGAATATCTACCTGTAAAGTTTTATGGACTAGTTCTACATATAGCGAAAATCTTTCTTCATTCCGGTTAGGAACGTCTGAACCAGAACCAACTAACATTATTGCTATTTTTATTTTATATAATAAAAGCGTCTAAAAGCATTAATGGACCACGATCAAAAGACTTTGGAGATGGATGAGCCCTCCTGTTTTGGATAGAGTTGAACTCAAAGGTCACCACTCCCTTTGTAGAGTCGGAGATCTCTGCTGCGGTTGATGATGTAAAAGTCGCGATGGTTTGACAGAATTTATTTGATTACAAAACACAAGTTATAAAGAATACAGTAGTGTACAAAGGTTACAATTGAAAGGCGCGAAGTTCGAAGGTGTGACGGCGAGGGCTTCCGCTGTATCCGAGAAGCCCCGCTGGAGTGAGATGATTTGTTCCGCGGGCGCGTGCTTGTATAGTGATCCAGAACAAAGGAATCGGGGGTGTTATGATTTTCTCTTTACTCGGCCGCGCGTGTGGGTATTTAGCCTAGATCAGCGAGGTGCGTTTCGTCACTCCGATAGTCCATGCCCTCTGCTTCTCTTTCCTCGCCTTTGTACTCGGTCATTGGTCCGGCTTACATCGTCGCCTTGTTCGTTGTGCTCAGCGCTTTTGCCGCGACCTCTGTATCGAGGGTAACGGTCTGCCGTGCTCTATGTCAGCATATGTGGTACCTCCTTACACGTATATATGTACGCGTCTTTGACCACCACAAGACCATTCCCTAGCTTTGTCCAGTAAGAAAAATACGGGTGGAAAGTTGCCCGTATTACAAGCCTCAATATGATATTCCAACTAAATATATATTTTTTAGTTTAAAAAAGGTAACTTACTTACTAGAAAAATTTCTTTTGTGTTCATTTTTTGCATCCTAGCAATACACATATTTTTTGCGCACATTCTTTTAAATGCGGTCTTGCTATAAAAACACTAATGGATTGGTTGAATATAAAAATGCAGACATTTTATTATTGTTATGAACTGCGTCGGGTAATTACATAATGTAGGCGGATGTCGTCCCTACCGGACGTGGGAATCATCGTTCTATATGTATTGAAAAATTCTACGTAATCATTTACACATCGCACTTATTTTCAATACTGTCTAAGGTCTTAAGGTTAGCAACGCTTCCAAAAAATTTAAAAATTGCATTATACTTTTTGCTATCAGACTAAACTGTTTCTGTGTATAAATAACCAAAATTAAAAATTCATATACTATATATATATAATATATAGATATATATATATATATTATATAATATAGTTTAATCTTTTTTTTGGAATATTCGGAATGCATATTTAATAATTTTATTATAGATATATACAGAGACATACACAGAATGTCCGTAACGTCCGTAATTTCGTTCGAATTCACGACTTAAAAATGAGCTTGAACTCCGGGCCAACAATTGGCCGAACCGAAACCGAACCGGCCGTTCGACGCATGTTGCTATGGCCGCCTCTTCATGGACTGCCAAAACGATACTATAAATGTCTTAGCAAAGACGCCAACCAATGTTCCGTCATTCTTGACAGGTTGCATCTAGTTTATATCTAAAACCCAGCATTATATCTTTTATCTTTGTTATCTTATACTTACTTTTATTTACTTTCTCAATTTATATTATAAATTATTTTTTCATTTTATATCATAAATTACTTTGTCACTTTATATTATAAGATGTATTTTGTGTAACATAAAATTACTTCTTAGAGAAATAAGGCAGTCCATTTTAGGTTCTAACTCATAAATTGTAATAAATTCTCATTTGTTATCTTTTTCATACTATTGAATATATATTACTTCTTCTTAATACTTTTGTTATTGTATATTTACTCTGTAATTACTTTTTTTTTATCTCTGTTATTTTATGCTTACTTTTGACATTATTATGTTATTTTATATTAACTCTGTATTCTACATATTTTATCTTTATTATCTTTTTACTTACTTTTACTTACTTTCATTTTATATTATAAGGTAATTAGTACAACATCAAATTACTGTGATAGGTTTTGTAACCGTTGAAATAAATAAATAAATCTTATTATGACTAATGGAATTATATTTAACATCATTAACCTTATTAATCAATACAATATTAATACATTTGCATCTGATATCCTTTTGTTACGCTGCGAATGCATGGTTTTAAAATGAACGAAGCTTTTTCAGGTGAATTGCTCACCGTAGAAAATCCATCATTCGAGCTTGAGCTTTCAGACGAATATAAATTGCCTTAGAGCTGCGTTTTGCGGATAAGTGTCATATTTGATACGTTCAGGCATAAAACTATACAACGTTTCGTATTTTATCTACCTTTAAAATAATACATTTTTATTTTCACATATGAAAATAAAAACATTTGTTCTTAAGTTCTTATCTTTTTAATTTTAGTTCTACGCGTTTCGCCTTATGAGAGCATTACCAATCTAAATATTTTACAGTCAACAGCTTGTATTTATATTAAAAGTATTAGAGAAGGATGCCATATTATTATACACCTAGCTTTTTTTATTTCAAGGTTTTTGAGGCATACTCGCATAGTATAGAGATTCTGAAACCTTTTGATACTAATCAATCCACTAATAGACTGCCGTATCAAATTTTATACATAATTTTTTATGTTAAGATTCAAAATAATACGTATAAAAATATTAATGATGGTGTATCATAGATGTCTCACAGAGACTAAGCTATTATACGGGAAAGTAGGTATGCACGTCTTTGAGTGTTTATAGGACTTACGGCTGGCTTAACTGATCACTTTACACACTGTGACTTTCACCGTTTCCACACAAGATTGCCCACACATCAACAAAACTTTTGGAAATTGTACATTTTGTTTTGTATCCACCTTCCGATGAATTTTTATATCCACGGTGCTATCGCCATCTTTGTTTCATTCCCATGAAACAGTATATAGATGTCGCCGCTGATAAATGCAACTACATTTTTTGATTAGAGGATAAATTAGTGATTCAACGAATACTACTTTCACGAATACTAAAACGAATAGGAATACGAATAATTCAACAAGATTATAAATAATACACCGCTCTTCTTTTTTTACTAAGATACTTAATAATTAAAATTTACTACCAGCAAATTTTTGTTTAAGAAAAATATTTATTGTATCCGTTTATACATTCTCAGCGATTGAAAATAAATATCACTTTCTTCACGCTTACTAGAGGTCATGTTATTAGATTTAATTTGAAATTATTTTATATAATTAACAATACGTATTACAAAACAAAAACTACGGGAAATGAGCACCTAACCTATTATAAGGTTAGGTGGTCATTTCCCGTAGTTTTAACCTTATAAAATAACCCAACAAAACTAGTTGAAAGAACTCATGTTATGCCATGAAACATGTAACAATTGACAACTTGAGAACTCAACAAATCCATTCATTTAATCTTAGGGGAATCCCAAATAATAAAGTGCGGCTACACGAAGCACAGCCAAACCGTAATTTGCATTGCGTTCAGTTATAAATAGTTTGTTTTTAATATTCGTGATGATATTCGGCGAATACGAATATTCGTATCACTATTATAAAGTAATATTTTTTTATGTAAGTATACATGACTTTAATCCGAATTATGTATGTATGCACTGGTGCATGACAATTGTTAATGTATACACCACGCCTGAAAATTATTTCAATTTTTTGATAATGTGTTTGGCCAGTTTTTCTATTCCTTTATAGTAGAACTTTAATAATATATTGTGAATATATTATTATGGTTCAATCTAAGTGAGATTTATCTAGTTCCTCACAAATCATGGTCCTAAGTATCATTTATATTTGGATGTGCATAACTGTAATAATCTTATTTCGGGATGAGGTTGCTCCAAGTAAAGACTTTGTTCTCGTAAGTATTTATTCGGTAACAATAATGGTTTAGACAATCGTTTATACAGTAAGATGCAGTCTCGATAACAATGGTAGTAAAAGAGGCTCGACTCGACATTCACGCGCCTTTTTATACATTCTCTCTCTCTGTCATGCAGTCTCTTTCTGGCGTCGCGACATACGTTCCTCAGATCTATTACAATAACTAAAAGTGCGAATTACTTAAAGTGGAAATATAATTAATCCGTTGGATCTATAGAGTATAAAAATAATCATAGATGACCGAAACACTTGCAAAAAAAACTTAGGTAAGGGGGTTGGGTCGCAGCATATCACCCCTCAAGTAAGTTAAAGATACACTTATACCAGTGCACTTGCAGTGCATTGCAGTTGCAAAGTATCTTGTTGGTGTAGTGGTCATGACGCACGCCTAGTGATTTGGTTTGTCGGTAGTTCTAGTCCCAATCCAGGACACCAGCAAGATAGTCATATTTTCATAGCGCAAGCGTTTAGCTTAATTTGAAAAAAGTAAGAATATTACTTAATAAGAACACGTGTTAAGTATTTATTAAATAAATAATTGCAATATTAAATCTCCTAGTTAAACAAAACTATTTCTTACAATGTACCTGCATATTTATTTATAAATTTTAAAATTTCGTTCCAACCCGAGAGAAACCAAGTAAGTAAAGGCGCCTTCTTGTAAGAAAGCGCGATTTATTTTAAAATTTAATAATGGTTTAAATTTACGAGCCCGTATTATTTTACTTATATTTCATGTCTATAGAGGGTGTAACAGAGCTAGTCCACAATACTTAACAGGTGGATTTCTGCCTTGATTACGAGTCGAAAATGTTTAAGTAACCATGATTAATATCATTAGTTGGAATTATAATTAGAAATGGAATTACGCAATGTCAAAGTTTGCATTTTTTCTTTATATTTCCGAATGATTTTTCACAAAAAGTTGAAATATATTATTACGGAATCTTATTTCGATTTCGAAAAATTCACTAATTTTAGTATAAGTTAAATTAAATGATAAATACCTTGCAGAAATTCCAATTGTATTTTTTCCAATTGAAATTAGAAAGTTTCTAATATTTTTTTATTTTTTATATTAATTAAGGGAATGAATTTTTCATATTAAATATAAGGAAATGTAATGATAGTTCAACGATTAAAAAACAAGTCACTAAATATTTAAAAAATAATGTTAACTTTGATGTCACATATAACTGGTTGCTTGAATATTTTCAACTCATAAATAAATCAGTATTGTGACGAAAGTATTATGGACTAGCTTCGTTACATCCTGTTTTTTTTTTGTGGTCCGTTCGTCCTACTGCTTTTTATTATGGAACACAACATTTTAATATGGAACACAAAATTTAAGCCTATTAACACGAGAATATGCCATATTATTTTCTATATTTCTCATTGGAATTCTGCCAATTAAATTTTGTTATATGGGTTTCTGTGGTATTCAACGGTAACCATTATTCTCAATATAATAATATATCAATCGTAATATAATAATACATCAATATAATATTATGTTAATATAATAATATTCAATAGCGTACATATGTTGAAGTGCTTCTTCACTTCAATTGAAAAGCGAAATTATATTGTACTTGCCTGAAATCCATTCGAGCATGGAATACGAGTTCACCATATAACTAGGTATGCACTATTCAGTAACACTTGTTGCGAAAGCTGTACAGCGAAGTGCAACACTTGGGCTATGTATCATCTGTTTTGTTAAAATTAAATAAATTTTCAATTTTGATATAATTTATATAATGCCTCTTGAAAATTGTATTTATGTACCTTGCTAACTTTATTTTAATACAACTGCGCTATCAACATGTATGATTGAAATTTGTCATTCCCATGAAACAGAGATGGTTCGTTCATGAACGAACTGTCCTTCTACAACGGTTCATTTTACTGAACCAAAGAACGGTACAGTTCACTTAAGTGAACTAGTCGTTCACTAGTTCAGCAGATGAAAAATAATTCATTCAAGAACACATTCTTATTGTGAGGTCGCAATTTTTCCAGAAAAAAGTTCTGTGAAATTTAAAACCAAATTAATTAATCAATTCGAAACACATACAGAAAAATCTAATCCACGAAAAATTGCTCTAAAAAAGGACAATAAATGTTAATCATTTAATAAATGAGACTAACATATAAGGTCGATATATTCACGGAAATATACAAGGCTTCTGTAGCGTAATTGGATAACGCGCCTGCCCCAGAAAGGAGGAGATCCGTGGTTCGAATTCCGCTAGTAGCCAAATATTTTTTCGTAGATTAGATTTTTATGTATGTCTTTCTAATTGATAAATTAATTTAGTTTGAAAAATAATATATTCATTTTTTTTAGGTCACCAAAGTTGATTTTGGGAAAAAATATCGATATTGTTCTTCGGTATATCGATCTATTTTCTCGGTGACCCTTTTTTTTGGTCGCCAAAAGCTTATCCCTCACTATTGTTATATTTTTAACAGTTCGGTTTAAGGGATACATTTTTTTTGAAATTATTAGCAATTGTACAGTTTACAGACTTGAAGTGGATAAAAAACAAAAATTAAAAGTGAACAAATGAACGATTAGGAATGAACAATTCACTTTCGTGAACGACTCGATGAACGAACAGTTCCGTCCTCCTAAGTTACGAGGACTCGTAAAGGACGAGAACATCACATTAAGTAATGTTCAAATAGCGCCAGATGCCGCCCTCCTATGACTCCTTAAATCATTCGAGCGCAATCCCTCAGATGGTACTTTTACAGTATTGGCCCCGAAATATGTTGATTTTTAAAAAAATACACAAACTGTGGATTTATACAGTGTTTTTATTTTTTTTACGCATCAACAAGCCAGGAGGCCCAATTATAGAAGCGAAATACATCACAAAACCCCAGGCGCTTGAGTATATCACATAGATTAAAATTGTGACCTCACCGGAAATCGAAACCGGAACCCTCTATGTGGGAAGCCAGTGTCTTACTGCGCCACGAGGGCCGCGAGTGTTGTTTTCTTTTTATTAATGTAATATATTATGTTAAAAAAAATATAAATAATTTTTTTATTAATAATTTCAGTACTTTACGTGATCTAAATAATTGTGTATTTCCAGGGGTGTGTATTGTGGAGGCCGAAAGCAACAGAGACACGTCACTGAAGGTAGCCAGACCGGACGGAACCTTCGGCTGGGGCCTGTTCCAGCTCGCCAACCCGACCTGGTGCACCCCTGGCACTGCCGGCGGAGCTTGCAAAGCTAAATGCGAAGGTAAGTCATATTTCCTACTTTGAACCTTTTAAATTAATTATATTTTCTCGAGAATCTACCGGGAGTTAATCAAATTTGCGAGAAAAAATGTACCCTATATAAAATATAAGTAACTCTTACTTTTAATACATTCAATTAAAAATACTCTTAAATATTGATGTAAGTTAAACTCATTAGTACTTGTAATATTTATGTTAATTGGAAGACAATAGTTTAAAAAAATATTTAAATCTAATTTTTTTTCAATTGGTTGAGCAACTTTGTAGATTGACATTTTAAAAATTAATTAATAGTAGGTATATAGAGGTCGACGCTGGTAAATGAGACTTGTATATTTTTAATGTGTTTAATGACATTCATCCGAATTATTTAAATATACTAGAATATGCCTGAGAATTTTTGACATTTTTTTTAGTCTCCCAGTTGACCAGTTAATATTAATAGTGATCCCTCTGGAGACAAAATCCCCAAAAAAATAATTGAGTTCTGGTGCCAACTGTAATGTCTAGAAATGAAGCCTAGAATTGGCAAAAAAACGAGGTGCTAAGTGGTTTTTCTTAAAAATATATTCTAGGTAGGAGTGGTACGGTATATGTATCTGAGACATGTAAAACATGTGGGAGGATTTTGCCTGATGGCACTAATAAAGTTAAAAACAGATTTCAACTTTATGATGTCAAAAATCCCGCGCATTTTTTTAAATAAAAATTTCACCCAGATTAAACAAAAAAAATTGAGTGATTTATATTACAAATTCTGGTATTTTTTATATTGATTCACTCTTTGCAATTCGTGATCATTTAGCGGGCCCTCTCGAATATCTGTTGGCCTCAAGTAAAACAAAGTACGAATAGGAAGTGTTTGAAAGTGATCAGAACAAAAGTGAACAAACGACGGGTATGAGAATTTCTAGATACAAGTGGAAGATTCTCGAGTGACTATTGCGAGATTTGGCGCGAATTACAAAATAGATAATTTAACTATAGTTAAACTCGTGTCCAATGATTTTAGTTAAATAATAAAACATTTATTAATTTCAAGTATTTGGCTTGTCTCCCTTCGCTATGACCTCGTGACCATGCAAATAAAATTAATTTCCAAATTTCTCCAAACAAAAAGAAAAACTTATTTTTTGTTTTAAAGAAGCAATCAAATTTATTACAATTTCTGAGAATGAGAATATTTAATTCAACAAAGCCGAGTGAGTGACTTTTATGCCCGGTGGAAATGGAATTTAAATAATGTTCAGGTGCTAAGGGCGGGATAAAGAAAAGATTTAAAAAAAAGTAACCCATAAAAACCAAGTTTTTACTATACTCCCTTTCTTTGTAAAATATAACAATAATTAAAGACGAATCAAAACATAACATAACACTAAACTTACAGAAATTTAACATATTTCTAAAATGTCAGATGTTTTGAGATGTCAAGATTTTGTTAGATTCAATTATCATCAATATCGTACCTTATGAATTTCCAGCGTCAAATGATTTAGTCAGAATCAGATTTGAGTAATGAAGAATTCTTCAAAACTAAGCAGAGATCTAAAAGAAATAAATTATTATTTGATTTTTTTCCAAAAAACCCAATTTTGCTGTCATCTGTGAACCAATTGTTTTGTAAATTTTCGAAATTCGTAGTGATGTACCTATAATACCGACGAAGTAATTCAAATTTAGAAAATATTATGCTAGTAATCAAGCTTTTCTAATGATTCCAATTTGAAAAAAAAACAATAAAATTTCTAAAAATCCGAAATTATACTATAATTATTAATTTTTTTAACGAAAATTTGATAGATATTTTTGATCGTCGCCACGAGTCTGCTTGCCAAGTTTCAGCTCGATTGGATCACGGAAAAAGGGTCAAAAATCGATCCAAAGTTTTTGTTGACGGCAAGCCGGCAAGCAAGCAGACGCTACGAATTATTATAAAGGGAGTAAAAATAATAGAAAATAATATAGAAAAGAAACGAACGAGCCTTACTGTAGTCGCATATGATGTGTAACATTTGACATCTCACAATTAAAAATATCCAATACCTATATATTTATTAATTAGTAAATACAAGTAAGAAAATGTACGCGCATTTATTTATTATTGAATTTGGCCGCACTAGGTAGGTACCGTATATCTACATACGCATTTTGTTTAGAAATGTGTTTGGTCAATTATATGTTTTTATTTATTTTCATAGATGGCGGTAGTGTGCCACCATACATATTGTATGAAAACTTTGAATAAATATTTAAAAATAATCACATAAATTACATAAAATTCATTATTGTTTACATTAACGTAAAAAAATTAAGTATTTATTGTAGAGTTTCGAAAATATAAGCCAAAATATATCAAAGTTACAACGCTTGACACCAACCTCGCAACATATATAAAAAATTAGAAGCACTTGCTGGACATAAACATGATTTATTTCCATCGCGCGCGCTCATTGGTTAAATTAAATTGCGCGCGTCTTATTTCCCGCTTCGCATTTCCGTCCCTTTTCACGAAATCACTGCCGCAGATTGCAGGAAAGCGAGAGGAAGGAACACGTGAAAAATTAAAAAAGGTACTTCACCGATCGAAAATCTCTGCACAAAATCATCGATATTTCCACTAACATAGATTCATGAAAAATATTTAGTAAAAAAAGTGAAAAAAAAAGAAAAGTGGGTGGTGGTGGATTCTAGCCACGCGGGGTAAGCTTTTGATAAGAGGCTTACGGGAGCGTTCTGCTTCCATCGGTTAGTATTATTTTAATACAAATACATTTCCAGAATGTATTTCTGATATTTTTATGTACCTACTTATATCTTTCTGTCTCGCTCTCGCCCTCTTTTGAAGCGAAACTTATAAACCAGCATCTACATTCAAAACAATCAAGCTATCATTATTGTTAGTATAATAATTATAATAATTTTTTAATTTTTTTTTTATTGTTTATTTTACATTTGTTAATATAAGTTACTAATAACTGTCACACTAGGTAAAACCTGTTCTGATGCACATAAAATGAGTACAAAATCATATAATATTTTAAAACTGAGACCACAATTACTGGATTTTGTCCATAAAGTGACTATTATTAATTAAGATAAGTCATAGAAGTCTCATAAAGACGAAGCTATTTATAAAGGGAAACGTTATTTATATTGTCAGAACATACATGTAATAAAAATTGTTAAATATATATCTGCTGGTCTATAAAAAAATTTGAAAATAATATTTCTAAGGCGTATTCTAGTGTACATGTTAAATAATTCGGAAGCATATCATAAATACATAAAAAATATTATTAATTAAGGATAAATAGAAGTCTCATGGAGACGAAGTTATTTATATATGAGAAAAGTGGATGGAAGTCTCTTATGGATGGCTCAGTGCTTACAACCTGTATGAGCTAGCTGGCTTAAGTGATCACTCTACCCAATACAACGTTTAATTTCTATAATTTACCCTTAATTAATTAATCACCCCTCTAGGGACCAAATCCAGTAACTGTGTTCTTAGAACATACTTTCATATAAAAATATTGTTAACAATATAATATGCTGGTGCACGATAGGAGTTAAAATTTTAAAATATTGATTTTCTGGCGTATTCTAGTATATATGTAATAATTAGAAAGAATATCACGGAAAAATTCCACTTTGAATAATAAAATATAGAGATTTATCAAAGAGATTTATTAAAGAGACCTTTCATATAAAAATATTGTTAAAAAAATAATATTACTTAATATTCCGCATTAAAAATATAGAGGTATCATTATCAGATGGGAAACCTATGTATAC
Source organism: Agrypnia vestita (assembly GCA_016648135.1). Lineage (NCBI taxonomy): Eukaryota > Metazoa > Arthropoda > Insecta > Trichoptera > Phryganeidae > Agrypnia > Agrypnia vestita. The sequence goes on from JADDOH010013911.1 coordinate 35,990, forward strand.
TATGCCATATGTGTAGAAGGACTTTAGATGTCTCTAGTAATGTTCATGAAAATATTATGAAAGAAACTGATTTAGAACATTATATACAACTTTTAAAAAAAATTGATAATTTGTGGATGTTTTTATAGTAGAATTGATGAAAGTTGCATTGTGTCTAGTGACCACCTAAGCTTGCTCGTGTATGTAGGTTATAGGTCCTAGGCTACCCTATAAAGACTATCCCCATAGAAATAGATTCGTCTCTGTGAAACTTCTTTAATTTATCTTAATCAACAAAATCATACTTCTAAAATTCTCTTTGCATCAAAATACTATTTCATTTATATGGTATCTACTCAGCATTTTCATTCTACTATTTTTGTGTCTTCTCGCCCATTATAATGTTTTTTAATACGTACACGGTACAACGTATTATAAAAAAAACAATGTAGGTGCTTGAAAAATGTAAAAAGTGATATACAAAGATATATGAAAAGAGATATGATTAACAAAACATTAAGAAAATGATATAAAGTATTAAAAAATTACAAAAAAATGAAAAAATAATAAACAAATCAAATTTAAAACTCAAAAAGCAATAAAACTAAAAAGCAAATGTGTATATTCTAAATATGATTTATAGGGTGTTATTTTTAGAGGTACCTACTTACTTTAAAATTAAATAAAGCAAATGAAAATCGTGGTAATGGCCACTATTTATTGAAAATATAATTTTATACCATTAGTGTTTAAATAAATTTTATTAAAGGTTTATTTTTTAAATTGGCAACACTTTTTCTAGCGACTAAAATTATCTTTCGAATAAAGCCAACACCATGGTCACGATTTTCATGTTACACGCGTAATTTTAACATAAGAATTAAATAATATTATGAGATGATTTTATAATAATAACTTCTCCGAATTTTCGAATTACCTCGTAGAGATCAATCAAAATTTTGATTTAGAAACTAGAGTAAAAATATGAATTCCTAGCAATAATAGTTTAAAACATTATAATATTTTTTATATTCTTAAAGCCATAAAAACAATATTCCTTTAATTAATAATCAAATAAACTCATGTTATAGTCCTCTGTGAGATTGGGAAAAACACAAGATTTGTCAATATCCCCATTAGACCCTCCCCCCTGTCACGTTCCTCATCCTTTAGATTTTTGACCTCTTTTGGTAGGCACCTTAGCGCATGTTAGCCTTTGGTCAGATTAACATGGATCGTGGTAGGTAGTGTTACGTGCTGGTGTAGTGGTTGTCCTGATGAAGAGATGTGTACGTCATGAAACCGGTATATTAAAAATATCAGCAAGTGGTTATATTTTGTATTATATTTCATTTTAAGTTGCAGGCATACTTCGAATTATACCTCAATAAATAAATATTATATTATTACTATTAAATAAACACAAATGTTTAGTTTCACAACCTAAATTAAAATTATGAATTTGTTTGCGCATCCTAGATAGCGGTAGTATGCAGCTTTGGAATTTGATATTATAAATTTTCTATTATTTGCGTCATACAAATATTGGATTTGTGCAAATAACATTTCCAATGTAGTCGAATAAAAAAACGTGTTCAGAATCCTCTGTGATGAAATTCTACATTTTATAATATTTTTTATCGGTATAATATTCTTTGAAACGTCTACCACGTTAAAACTAAATGTGATTTAAAAAAAATATCGCATTTGAATAGATTAATGAGTTCTTATTGAAAACTGATTAAATTTTAAAAGACAAAAAGCTTTAAATTTTCTTCTATTAGGTACTAGTTTCCGTTGTTCCCCTTCTTTAACTTGGTAATTTTCTCATAAGAAAATACATAAAATTTGAGCTGTTTCAGCAAGTTCTTTATTTTTATTTGTATTTAAATATACTCATCATCTTCACTGGCTCTTTGACCTCTGATGGGTATTGGCCTCCTCAAGAGTCTTCCTTCACTCATCTTGGTCTTGCGCCAGCTTTCTCTAGTTTTGGATCTCCAATACGTCTTTGAGAATTTTGTAGCTTCATCTTAATTTTGGCCTTCCTAAGCTCCTTCGCCCTATCGGCCTTGAGTTCAGCAGGGACCTTGGTGCTTGATGCTCGGACATTCTCTCCACATAAACCAGTCACCGAAGTCTTTCCAGTTTTATAAATTTTGAAACGTTTAGCTCCTTAAACAGAGTATAGAGCCAATTGTTGATAAAGTATACACTAGGGATGGGTCGTCGACGTATTTATCGTCGACGAAATGAGACCGTCCATTTCCGTCCATCGACGAATCGATCAACTAGTCGAATTCGTCAACGCGGATGTTTTACGGGACGATGTGTCTGCGGCTCGATGCTGCTCGACGGCTCGACCGTTGGCTATTTTTATTACGTTACTTTTTACAATTTAAAGAAGTTCAAAGAAATATAGATCGAATAAAATATTGATTTAAGAAAAATATCTAGCCGGCCTTTTCGACTGTTAATTAATAATAGTTTCATCGTATAAAATAAAAATATCAAAGTTTGTTAACCTAACCTAACCTAACCTAACCTAACCTAACCTAACCTAAAAATTTTGCAGCCCTTTCAAAAATGACGAGTGGATAAAAGCTGATATTTTTTTCAAACGAGTGTAGTTGTTTCATTAAATTCCTAATTCTATGAGATAAATTTAAATTATCCAAAGGCGTACTTTTTCCAATGATGTATCTATACAAAAGAAAATAAAGTGTAAAATAATTAAACAGAATTGTTTTATTTTATACTGCGTAAAATTGGGAATTCACCGAAACGTCGCACAATGCAAGTAAAAAATAATATAGCCAAATTATTTTGTGGTGACATAATTATAATTTATATAAATTATAATTATGCCACCACAAAATAATTTTAATTTTGCTATAAAAAATAATAGCTTATGATTAAGCCTGTCTCACCCTACGCGCGCATTCAAATTTTAAGTCTGTCATAGTATCATGTACAGAGATCTGCACTCTATGGTGGTGTACTTTAGAGTTGAAATGTAGTTACCCGTCTAGCCGTTTACAAGTCGACAGCGAGAGATGAGAGAGAAATCAACGCAGACGTTTTGTCTTGCTCTCGCTCGTTGCTTTGGACTATGTTGAATTACGAACGAAGGATTCTTCGTTTAGTCGTCTACAGTCGTCTCGTCTACGAATTCAACTATGCGATAAACGTAAACCGTCGACGCGTCGATGAAACGTCAACTGTTGATTTCAACTAGTCCGTCCATTCAACGTTGCTTGCTACACTACACATAGTATGGTTATCAATAAAAAGTGCATGTTATACAGGTCACATCGGATAGAATGTCTTTTAACATTTGTCGTGAAGTAATATCTCGCAGAACTGGATTAACACCCTTAAAAATTATCAAATTCGATCAATTAGTAATTGCGCAATTGCATTTCGAAGATGTTATATTTCGAGCACAATGTAACATTCGAAGAATTTTTCTTTTTTACATTTATTATTTTCTTATATGCCTACGAACGTTTGTAAAATTAAAAAGATTATAGTATAAAAGCCCACGAGTATAGCTCACGCTAGCAGGATATTATTAAAAGTTACATACAAATGGCGAAAAGCGTACTTGCGCAGGTAAACGCAAGAAATTGAAATTAAATGCGTGTGGTTTTATCGTAATGACTGTAGATGGCAGCAGTAGTTAGGTATAGGTCTATTCATATACGCTTGCAATTGAGTTAGTATGGGTAGAGTGCGTAATACGTGCATTGTTTCGTTGTGTTAAGTTTACGGATACTAGAGTGGCGTATTCGTAAACTTAACACAACGAAACAATGCACGTATTACGCACTGTACCCACACTAACTCAATTGAACTGTCCATGTACTAGAGGGTCGGGTATACTAATTTATTAGAGAACTAGCTGTTCACACCCGGCGTTGCACGGGTTAAGGATTAAGTTTAAAATAAATTTATGAGTATAAACAAAAGTTAGATTCTAACAGTATAGATTTGCATAGAAAATATATCAGGGGGAGGGGATAGGGTAAAATAATAGTGGGGAATTGTCGCATATGTTACCCGCCGAGTCCTTGAGAATAAGTTTCCAAATTTTTAGTCCGATCGGTAAAATGGTACAGATTTGCATCGAAAATATGTCAGGGGGAGGGGAAGGCGTAAGAGAATAGGAGGGAAATGTTGCCTATGTTCCTCGCCGAGTCCTAATGAATAAGTTTCCAAATTTTGAGTCCGATCGGTCAAACGCTACAGATTTGCATCGAAAATGCGTCATGGGGAGGAAAAGGGGTATGAGAATAAGAAGAAAATGTTGCTTGTGTTATCCGCCGGGTTCTAAACCATACGTATGCAAAATTTGAATCGAATCGGACACACGGTGTGGATTTGTATAGAGAACAGACAGACATACATTGAGTTTTATAGGTGTAGATTGGTATACAATAGACAAGTTCTATTTTCAAAAATAATTCATTCTAAGGAGTACGGTTATAATTGACGGAATCGCGATATACACATTACTGCATTTTATCCACAGAGGGATAATTATTAAGATAAATTGTACAAGTCTCACAGAGAAGAAGCTATTTATATAAGAAACGTAAAAAAGAGTATGAATCTTATGTATACTATGTACGTCACTATAGGGAAGGACTATAGATGTCTCTAGAATAGTCCATTCGAATATGTGAAAGCAACTGATTTAGAGCATATATACAACATTCAAAAATTTGATATTGTGCGGATGTTCTTGCATATCTATACAGGGTTACTTGTAAAACATTAATAACCTCGCAGGGCTATATTCCTGACTTATTTATGAGCCGAAAATGTTCAAGCCATTATGACCTAATATCAATAGTTAGGGATATATGCGACATCAAAGTTTGCATTTTTTTAACAATATTTATGACTTATTTTTTGTAAAACGTTGGACTATCATTACAGTAACTCGTATCGATTACGAAAAATTCATTCGTTTCGATACAAGTTAAATAAAATGATAAAAACCCCGAAAAAATTCGAAGGTTTTTAATTTTTTTATTTGACTTGTATTAAACAGAATGAATTTTTTATATTCGATATAAGTTACTGTAATGATGGTCCAACGTTTTACAAAAAATAAGTCAGAAGTATTGAAAAAAAAATGCAAACTTTGATGTCGCATATCTCTTAAACTATTGATATTAGATCATAATAGCTTGAAAATTTTCGACATCAAGGCAGGAATATATCCCTTGCGAGGTTATTAGTGTTTTACAAAAAACTCTGTATATCGTATATATTTTATCAATCATTTTACCTAAGCTCCAATTCTACTTTTATTTTTGATGCGATCATTTTTTTTTAGATTTCCTGACGGACGATATAACCAAGGCTGCAGCCTGCGCTTCCACGGCCTACAAACAATTGGACTTCAACGCTTGGCCATCTTACAAGACAAAGTGCCAGAACAACTTACCTGATGTTTCATCTTGCACGCGTAGATCCCGGCGTAGACGAAAGGTGTTCGACATGAGACGATGAATAAAATTTGTAATTAAAAATTACACCGAAATTTCTTCCACAATAGTAACACTGAATCAAATGAAATATTACATATATGTTATAAGGTACAGCCACTAATAAGCATGCCCTAACAACTGTACACACTTGCTCATTACTGGCATGCTTATTAGTGGCATGCTCATAAATAAGCATGCCCAAAGCTAACAATCAAACACACGTGCTTATTAGTGGCATGCTCTTGTCATAGAACAGAGACGCTCTTGTTCAAAATGGAAAATTTGCAAACTGAAATAGAAAATTCAAGTGAACCAATAAATCAAAACAGTTCTCGAGTTTCCATCCGCACATTTTTGATTTTAGTTTTTATAATTTTTATTGTAAGATTTGAATCATTCATGCCTATTAATAAAGTTTCATAAACATTATTTCTCACTATATTATTTTTACACAACGGTGACCGAGTATTCCACAGACATTCGTGATTCCTATAATAAGTCATGAAAAGTAATGTTTTATCATCTCCCCAACGCGCCATATTTGTTTCATCTGTCGCGGACTGAGAAGATCGCATTGATAATACTAGCCGCGAAGCCCGCGAATGACATAAGCATGCTCATAATAAGCAAGCCTGTCACACATGCTCCAAAGATACCACTTCTCTATGGTGAATGACAGTGGCATGCTCATTACTAGCAATGTGCGTACACACATGCCACTAATAAGCAAAGCCTAAAGAAGGTCGATACTGCGCATGCTCACGTGTTACTAAATAAGCATGTGTATCTGTAGCTATATGGATGAACCACATTTCATAAAGTTATTAAAAATAACAATATTACAAATTACAATTTAAATGTATAAATTTCCAAAACACAATTCGGTAAATTTTTCATTTTTAGACTAATATCCCTACAAATATGTATATAATAATTAAAAGGTAATTTTTTGTCAAGTTTTTTGCTCTGAAATAAAATGTAATGATTTAAGGAAAAAAAAAAAAAAATGTTTTCTTAATTCATTGTAATGCCATTTCACCATTTCAGCACACAATAAAATTGGGACGACATGCTACCGAACCGTAGCTCCATCCCTATATGAAAGAAAACTACTGCATGTAGTGTAATACTATAGGATCAATACATTCCAGTGGTCCAGAATAAATAATTGGTTGAAATCAAGTATTTTTTGCCGGAGATCACAGATTTTTATACCTAATTTGAGTTGAATCTGAAAGTAAAAAATGTATACTTAAATTAAATACTTTAAAAACTTTTCAAAAATCCCTCAACAGAGATAGCTGAAAAATTGAAAAATTCAATTCCAAAAGGGTATAATTTTTAGAAGGTAAGTAACTAAACTATAATTTACCCCACTAGGCAGCAAATCCATACATTTAAAAAACATTTTTTTGTGGTTTTGGATACTGAAGGTCATATTTTACATTATTAATAAGCTTGTTTGACGTATTATCATCAAATTATTAAAATATTAGCCTTTTTCAATTTGTAGTATATCCATTTGGGGTATGTAAAATTTAGCTTATTTGCAGTTTTAATGTTTGAACTGTTCAAAAATACCTCAATTAATAATAAAATTACATTTTTTATCTGTATTAATTCAATATCTATTGACTGAGCGAAAAAATAAATTAATATTCATTTGAACGATAGAAATTGCCGCATTCACGTATCCTCGATTTACTCAAAAATTTATTTAATGGATATACTGCTTTTTAGCTTAGTGGGGCAGTAATATATCAAAGCACAGACAAAATGGCTGACGAACTGTTTCTTCTTTGAGAAAATACCCTAAGAAAATTGAATTTTGTTCATTCGCGTTCAATAACTATGGCTATATAGAGTACACGAACAAAAACGTATCATAAATAAACAGGGACTTGGATTTATAGGCCTGAATGTACTAAATACAACACAGTTTATTTGAAAATCCTAGAATAATTCAGTGCAAAATAATTTAGAAAACCCTGGGTACCTGCGAACGCGAAAAACATGGCGAAAGGCATGAGGCCTTAAACAAAAACGGTCGCCATTTCTGAAACAAACATTTTTTTTTCAAATTACAAAATAGGATTTTTTTGAGATAGTCAAGCAACCATTGCTGGACCACTTGAATTCTGTAAGAAGTGTAATAAAAAAATAGAAATCAATTTTGAAGGATGGTTAAAACTAAGAGTGAAACTAATGTATCCTATCTGGAATTGAAAAAGCAAACCCGGAATTTCTGGATAAAATTTTATTCCTAAAAAGTACGGCGTTTGAAAAATAACTTAAATGTTTTCGATAATAAATCAATGTTTCATTCATAGAAGTACACCGTTAAGCGTATAATACAATATCGTGTAATGTGCATTTGCAAAAATCATCCGTGAATAATTTGCAAAAAAAGATTTTTAAAAAGACAGGATTGCTAATCAGTCGAGACTTTTAAACCTTGTAATTTTTTTACTAGGATTTATAATGTTCTTCCAACCCTTAAGAGGCCCGCGGGCGCCGCGTGCCCGGCGGCGACGGGCTCGCATTTCAGACTATACGATTTAATTAATTCGATTTCTTGAGTATGAAGTATAATTTTTTCATATTAATGACAGTGAAATTTTCTTAGTACGCATGTAAAATTAAATTAAAATAATCGATGTTTTAATGGTATTATGGATACTGCAATATAGGAAAAAGAACGTTTAATTTTAGTATTTTTTAAAACGATATATTTAACAAGTTGTCGAAAAATATGAATATCTGAATAGCAAAACTTCTTTTTCAAACTTCAAATCATTTTATAAATAAAATATTTGGTCTTCATTCAAAAATATACGAGATTAGTGTACCAAAGGTAAACTCTATTGCATGAAAACTAAGATAGTGTTTCGGGGTTATAATTTTTTTGATGTTATAAATATATATTTGTTCTTATTTTTTTAAGGAAATGCTTTAAGAGTAAATAGATTTATCTTTCTTGATTAATTGATTAAAAGCCAGTTTAGCTATGTGTTTTGCAAAATGATTTAAAAAGTTTACGTTAAATTTAGCAAAATCAAGAGCAAATACGAAAATCATGTACTGGGGCCTCTTAAGCTTTGTGATAGCTGCCCCCGATGCGATATTCCCGAGCCAAATTTAATCGACAAAATAGCTTCATAGAATATTATGGTAAATATCTTTTGTTAGAGAGACGATAATTAGCGTTCTATGCCAGTGATTGCGTGAAAGGCATTTTTAATAAGAGGGCGTCATGAGATATTATCAACCCCATGAGAATGTCAAGGATTAATGTTCCCGAAGAAATTTGGTAAACCGCGCGGTTTTTATTCCGGACACGTATTTCGAAGCCCAAATATGCAATTCATGAAAAGTTATTTAACATTTTTTTTGTTTTTGTCTACGTCAATTAGAGACATACTTCGAGTTGCTAATCCACTGTTTTTGAGTGATTTTAAAAATTTAAACGTTATCTGGTTTTAATGAAATAACTTCTTAGAGGGATTATGTTAATTTTTAATTATTTATTATGAGTATAGCGCTCTTCATGACTTTTACAAAAAACAAAACGCAAATGTAAGTGTCAAGCAATAACATAATCTCTAATAAAGCAGAATATAAAATACATGACAAGTGGCATACAAGCAGGTAAGAAGGTATCATTTAAGTATTCAGGCAGTACCTACATATATACATTAAGTATATACCCATGAATAATATTCGTATAACGCATGGGTACTTACATACCACATCAAACAATTCACACACGGTCCTTAAAGGTTGCACAAAAAAATAAGAGAGATGTATGTAGTAGTATGTTTTTGATAGACGCTGAAAGTTTGGAGTTGTAAGATGCTTGTTAGCATGAGAAGAGAGCGCCAAATACTTGATAGTTTAAAAATGTTCTTAGGTTTTTCATTCTTCTATGTATAGATTTCTGGGATATTCTGCCGCGTATATGTGACCTCTCTGTCCGACGTTTCGGATCCCATTGCAGGGTCCATCATCATCAGCTCTAATCACATATACACGGAAGAATATCCCAGAAAATGGTACATGGAAGAACTTGATAGTTTATAACTGTCGTCTTTATTGAAATTAAGATGTTTGTATATTTCAATGGACTCACTAATCTAGGTATATGGCGCGGTGTTGTTGATAAAATTTTTGTCTCGTCAAATCTGATGAAAGGACTACGGTTCCCTTTGGATGCCTGTTCGCAGATTGTCGATTTATTGGAGTTAATATTTTTAATTGCCACAAATGTTCCTTCAAATGGTGTTGCATTTGGTTTGTCCTATATAGAATGCTCCACAACTGCATGGAACTCTGTACACACTTGGAGACTCCGCCGCCATGATAAAACGCTCTCAAGACTTCAGCGTAACGTCGAAATAAGTCTTTAATAAGTACCTACATACCAACATTGCTTTAAAGTTGGTAAAAATCAGTTTTTTTCGCACGTGTCCATTAATTTCATCTTTCAAATAGTTCAAATATTAAATTAAGTGAACATTTTCACCACATTGATAGAAATATTGAAAAATTAATGTATATTATAGATATCTCACAGAGATGAAACTGTATTTCTTATGGGAAAGTAGGTATAGAAGTCATTTGGGTGTACATAGGACTTATGACCTATCTTTATGGTTGGCTTAAGTGATCACTTTACACAATGTAACATTCGCCATTTCCACCCATGATAGAATATACCATGCTTATTCTTTTTGGAAGTTGTATATATGTTCAAATTGCGTGGAAAGCTTTCACATATGAGTTGTAATCACCTTTCCATGCGGCCTGTACAAAGCCATTTTCATTCCCCTAAATCCCCACAGATGTCGCTATACCTACTTTCCCTATACCTTTCTATACCTACTTTCCCATAAGAAATACAGTTTCATCTCTGTGAGATATTTATAATATACATTAATTGATTAATAATGTCTCTGTGACATAAATCCAGCACTGTTCTGAAAAGATTTGAACAAACTCAAAAATATTCTGAAATATTGAAATTTTACAAATGTCTTGACGTTTCTCTATTTTTGAGTGTTGGAGCAACAATCTTGTTATTTTCAGAATACGGCCGATTATCGACAAACGTGTCGCGATCCATTTCATGGCCAGATTAATTAAAGGAAGGATCAAAGGCTAACTCGTAGCTGTCAACCTACTTGTAGTTCCAACACAGAATATTCCTAATACAGGGTAAACAGATTTACGAGAATATGTTTTATGTGAACTGGGAATGTTTGTGAGAATACAGAAACTGCGTCATGCGGAAGCTGTCCACATAAAGCCGGAGGGAAATGGATTGCAAAATAATTGTAAAGTGTCTTGGGGGATATTTCCACCACTTCAAAAAACGTATTCAGTTTCTAGATATTCAATTCACAATTAAGGGGGTGTCCTAATCTAGAGGCACGAATTTTGGGCGTTTTTTGAAAAATCTGACGTATTTTTAATTAGTTAAGATGTCGCTATCGCCCCTACCTCGGAGAAATAAAAAAAAAATGGCGGCCGTTTGAAAAAAAACATCTTTTTTCTCGTTTTTTAAATAGTTGAATTTTCTTTTTAAATAGTAAAAATAAAAATTTCGAATTTAATCTGCTAGAAGCTATAGAAGGATGTATAAAGAAGGTTCACACAAAAGTTTAAATAAATCGGTTTAGTAGAACTTGAGATATCATGCACGCCAGCTTGAAAAATGTAGTTTCTAGAAAAACGCTTTTAAAGTTTTGAGTACAGTTTCAGTACGGTATACTTACATATTTTTAATCGGCGATTTCTGCTCCATATAATGGATCTTCTTCCACTTCAAAATGTTCATATAAGTTAAATATACATTATTTTGGTACAGAGTATAAAAAAGGTTTTATGGGGTAATCCATCCGCAGGTAGTCGGGCAACGCTTACCCTCTATTGTTTGATTTGTTCCGATCGGACCACTTACTTGCCGCGTCATCGTAATCGCTGTACCTCGGTAAATAATTGGAATTTTGAAAAAATCTTTTGAGGACATAATTTTGAATGAACATAAGAAATATACAAAAAAAAATTTTTTCGATTTTTTAAATTTCTAGACTAGAATACCCCCTTAACCCACTTTTAACTATTTAATTAAAATCACCACGCCGTTTTCCGTGAGCAAAACCAAAGCAAACCTCTTCTCACGCAGTTACCGCAATACTTCCTAAATCAGCTAACACACATAGACTTATATCAAAGTGAATAAATTTTTAATATTCGATATAAATAACGTTTTACAGAAAATAATTCAGAAATATTTAAAAAAATATAAAATTTGACGTCGCTTTCCCCAACTGTCAACATTTAACCTAAAAAGTAAGAAGAAGTTTGTATACAAAATTGAATTTAGTAGAGTCTTCCGAAGTTTTTTCTACGAGCTACGAGACAATCTGTGTGAATCTTTTGACCATTCGTTGCTGTAAAAACTTCTACTGGCTCTGCCACAACTCTGCGCCGCTTAAAATATATTTACGATAAAATTCTGATAAAAATGTACAAATACTCAAAATAATTAATTTTGCCTTTTAAGTCTATTTGATATTCAAAATTGACATATTCAGAGAACGCACGTGCACACCAATAAAATAAACATTCGACTTTCATTTCGCATATTACATTAAACAGACCTTGAAAAGTCAACACTGTCGAATTTATTTACAGTTTATGTTTGTTTTCACGAACCCCATTACCGCGTCATCAAAGGATATGCAATAGTTGAAACTGCGTATTTTATTTTAAAGGATCGATAAAATGAATGCAATGTTCTGCTTCAACACCGCGGAAACGACAATGGAGCAATGCTAATGGAGTTTGTTAGTTTCATGCTTGTTTAAGCGTCTCGATCTGTATTCCGTTCAATCCTGTTTACCAACGACATTTATGTCTCAGGTGGCAAAAAAGGCAAGCAATACCGATAGTCCTTAAAGTTATCTATAATAAATAATATTTGATGTATTCTGGAATATTTAATGTTTGTTTATATATGTTTGTATATAAACAAACATTAAATTTTTTTAATGGTTTTTGTGTTTAGTTTGTAGAACTCCATGTTTATTTTTATTCCCTTTCTTTTAACTCGTAACATCTGCTTGTCGGCTTTTGTCTGTCGAAAAAACTTTGGATCGATTTTTAAGCCTTTTCCCGTGATCCAATCGAGCTGAAACTTTGCAGGCAGACTCGTGGCGACGATGAAAATGATCTATCAAATTTTCGTTTAAAAAAATTCAATAATTATAGTATAATTTTGGATTTTCGAAATTTTGATGGTTTTTTCAACCATAAAACCATACAAATGTTCTAGGAAATGAATAGAATAATCGATATGATTTTAAAAAAGGTGAAACCATTAAAATTAAAAATATAGGTACACTAACATAAAAAATATCAACATCCATACCAGGTTTAAATCAAAACACCAACGTTACATTCCGTTTAAACCGCACTTTGCAAGAAAAGTTTGATCACTACCAATGGCGGACTGATGATGTCACGGAATATTTAAAATTTGAATCACTCCGTCGGTGTTATAGGTACTTCACTACGAATTTACAAAATTTATGACAATCGGTTCGCAGAAGACAGCACCCTTCGGTTTTTGGGAAGAAATCGAATAATAATTTATTTATTTTAGATTTCTGCTTAGTTTTGAAGAATTCTACATTACTCAAATCTTATTCCGACTATTTTAAATCATTTGACGCTGGAAATTCATAAAGTACGATATTTCTAATAATTGAATTTATTTAAATCTTGATTAAATTGACTGACAAATGTTTTTAGAATTTAATCTTCAAAGCATGAAGTGTCTTATCAAAGCTCAAAACATCTGACAGTTAAGAAATATATTAAATTCCGGAAAGTTGAGTGTTATGATATATGTTTTAATTCGTCTTTAAATGTTGTTATTTTTTACAAAGAAAGGGAGTACAATAAAAACTTGGTATTGTGAGTTAGTTTTTTAATCAAATTTAAATTAAATGTTAATAAATATTAATCTTTAGTTCAGCTAGTTTGAGTAAAACGTTATATCAGAGAGTTGTTTCGGCTCACTAAGCCATTATAAACCTGTTTAACGCTTTACGCAAACTTTCAGAACTTAATATTAGTATTTATGATTAAAATATAATTAATTTTTAATTTCATTAAAAATACACGCGAGTATAAAAGAAGGTCTACCAGAACAGAGAACTTTCTGAGAGAAGAATTGGAGGAATTTATGTCGATCTGATTAAATGGGTAATGTTTTCTTTATAACATATGGAATTAATCAGTTTGAAAGGCTTTCAGAAAAAAATCTAGATATCTAACGAAATAATATTTGGTTGGATATGTAACATACATACATGTGATATTCAGCAATACTATGAGTCTTCTGATATTAAATAAGTTGTTGCATTACTGACTAGCGTGAAGCGGTCACATACCTTTGTCTCTTTCTCGCATAGATAGCGATAGTGCGCACATTGACGGGTGTGACCAAAACCTGTGTAAGGATACGAACAGTTGCGGCAGTTACCATATACGGTTACGAAAAAATGGAGACATACAGGGTCTTATAGCTAGTTGCAAAAACTTTACAGGAGAATTCCTGCCTCGATAATGAGTCGAAAATGTCAAGTAACCATGGTCAAGAGTTATGGAGATACGCAATATCAATTTTTGAATTTTTTTCGAATACTTCTGACATATATTTGGCAAAAAGTTGAACTTTCACATGAAGAACTTATAGCGATTTTGAAAAATTTATTCATTTCTATAAAACTGACATTAAATTATAAAAATCTTGTAAAAAATTGTTTTATCAATTTTTATCAATTTATGAAAATGATTCATCTTATTTGTTTTAAATACAGCATGGAACCCATGTTCGAAAATTTGCAAGATCACAAAATTATCATAAAATAAAAAATGTACAAATATTAATTTGGAAGAATTTTTATCGTATGTATTGTATTTTATTTTGTATTCTTATTTAAGTATATTTTGGCGTTGACGTACGCGGCCTCCGTGGCGCAATCGGCTAGCGCGTTCGGCTGTTAACCGAAAGGTTGGTGGTTCGAGTCCACCCGGGGGCGAATATTTTTATGCATCTTTTTGAAATAATGATGTCAGAATAAACTACCTACAACCTAATAAAAATGAAGTCCTTTTCTATACTAATATTATAAAGAGGAAAGATTCGATTTTTTGTTTGAATTGAATAGGCTCCGAAACTACTGGACCGATTTGAAAAATTCTTTTACATTTAGAATCCTACATTATTCCTGATGAACATAGGCTATAGAATATTTTCAAAAAAGTGTGGGATCTGTATGAAAACTTCGATAGTGTAACCCAACGTGTGAAAAAAATACCAAAGAAAAACCTTACATCGCGTACGCTGCGGAAATTATTGACAATAGAGCAAAGTGATGTAAAATGTACTCTTTTTTAGTAACCCCCGATGCAAAAAGAAGGGTGTAGGTGTGTGTGTGTTGAAATTTATAATTTTTAAATTTTTTGTTAAATACCCGTGCAAAGCCGGGGCGGCCCGCTAGTATTTTATATTTCGGCCGCTAATTAAGGCTATGGGAACAGCTCTATGTAAAGTATCATAGCATCTTGATAACTTTATGTATAATATTCAATATTCTTTTTTTTGCTTCTTTTCCCTTATTATTATATTATATTCCGGCGTAAATGACGGACATTGTTACTTATAAAATTATATATTTTGATTAATGAATAATATATAGACAAAAAATACGATATAATAATGAATAAACTTATTAATTTAAATTTTCATTAAACTGAAATGTAAAAAAATCTAAATGTTTAAATAAAATTTAAATCAGGGTATTATATTAAAAAAGCATAAAACAAACGTTTTTATTTTATAACGTAATAATATATTCTAGATTTTAAAAAGGTGTATGATAGAATTCCACGTCAGTTACTATGGAGTGTCCTACAGGAATATGGTATAGACGGCAATCTATTAGGATCACTCCAAGCCTTGTATAAGAAAAGTAAATGTTGTGTCAGAAAGCCGGTCGAAAGTCGAGCGAATTTACCATCAAAACAAGGCTCAGTCAAGGATGTCCAATATCGCCTAACTTATTCGCAGTATTACTCATAATGGGGTGAGCATCAGGGAAGTGGAGGTGGGCAGACCGTTATTTGCAGACGACGTCGCTTTGCTGGCAAAATCACCAGAGTTACAAATAGCCGTATACTGAGCGCTGATAAATCCGAAATCATGGAAATTCGCAGAAGCGAAGATCAATATAACATAGCGTGCCAGAATAGACGTCTAAAACAGGTGAAGAGTTACAAAAACCTCGGTGTAATAACATCTCAGAATGGAAAACAAGGAAGTGAATAGGATAGGAGGATAGGAGCTAGGACCGCGCCGACTCGCGGTAGCGCCTGTGTGCGAAACCTATGAAGTGTCTCGTTTTTTTGTCAACGTGTTTCGACGTGAATATTTTTTTCATTTTTCAAATTTTGACTGAAATATTTACTCTAGTTTTACATAGTATTTTCCTAAATAGGTAGGTAAAAACGGTTCGCTTCCGCTAGGCAATTACTACGAAAAATAAAAGACGAATTAAATTTTTACATACTTTATTTGAGATATTAATTGTATAGATATTAATAAAATGCTGACGTTTTTCTAATAATACTGATTTTACTATTACGTATGCTATATTTTTCAAAAAAAGCAACAAAAGTCGAAAATGTGGAAGAATATAAACATAATTATATTATTTCCACTCTTCTCGCTATTCTGTTTGCGAAATCTTTAATAGTTTCGTGTATATCGATATGGTCTATATAGATATTGTTGCTAAATTTGTTGACCTTTCCTGGCTCACTGTTGAGCGCAGGTCACTTTTTATAAGTTTTAATTTAGAAAGCGACCTTTCTGCGCTTGCTACTGTACCTGGCACAGTTAGCAAAATTCGTAATGCTATGGTGATGTTAGGGCATACGGCTGTCAAATTGTTCAAATATGTAAATTGGATAATTTTCATAGCATTATTTAATTTTTTGAAAAAGTCTGACATGACATTTCTTCATATAAATCATCGGTGTTATTAATATTCAATGAATCATTTGCTAAAAATTATTTCTGCAAACGATTGCAGCTATAGATCGACCACAATCAAAAGACCATGCCCTAGCTTTTTCCGGTAAGAAGAAAGCGAGGGAAAGTTGCCTTGCAAGCCCGTATTACAAGCCTCAATATGATATTCCAAATAAATATATATTTTTTGGTTAAAAAAAGGTTACTTACTTACTAGAAAAACTTGTTTTGTGTCGTAACAACACACATATTTTTTTGAATGCGGTCTAGCTATAGTTCTTAATCGACTTTGATCATGGTCATCACTCAGTTTAAATAAAAAATTAAACACGTTGTGATTATTTACAAATTAAATCTTTCGTCTTCAGAGGATAAAGCTTGATCTAAGTCTAAAAGTTTTTGCTGAATATGATCAATAGTGGATTTATTTTTAAGAGACTGGCACAGATCTGTCCATTTTTATAATTATTGAAATGAGAAACTATAAATAATACGTTGTTGTGTAACAAAAATAATTCAAATAATTGGCGCTGGCATTTCATCCGGCGCCCCTATTGCCTTGGCGCCTGCGTGCGCCGCAAACTTCGCGCACAGGAGCGGCGCGGCCCTGACAGGAGCTGCAAGCCAGATAGAACCACAGTATACCCAGAACAGTAGTTTACTCCGGCCTGTCGGCGAGTTATTAGCCTACTCTTGCATTGACGCTAGGGTTGTCACTTTATTTTTACTCCCTTTCTTTTAACTCGTAGCGTCTGAGATTCCGAAGCATAAGATAGAAATTTTCTGTAAATTACGAAAATTTCTGTAATTAGTATACCTAGTTTCTGCACTTAAATTGCAAGAACGCTGATTAACATCAACGTAGACTTTTAAAAACTCACAGTCTTTGTGATAATCAACACACCTTTTTAGTAAAGCACCACAAACATAAAAAAGGCATTTTTTCAGGAAGCGTATTTTTTTTATAAAGCGGCGGCTGCGAGCGCGAATGGCACCGAAGGCACGGCCCTTACTGCCGCCGCCTTATGCCCCCATATATGTCAATGTGTGCGTCACAGTGCGTGCGTACACGGCGCCAAACATGCACGCACACATTCTAATGGGTAGCGGCCAGTTTGTATGAAGACTTATTACTGTTCTTAGTATACTGTGGTAGAACGATCCCTGTATTGTCCCGTACTTGGAAAAACGAAGCTCAGCGAGCGAGCAAAGTTGGCAGTGTACAAATCAGTTTTCAGGCCAACCCTAGTGTACGGCCAAGAGCACTGGATCTTGACCGAATCCAAGGTAATAGTCCGCCGCTCAAGGTAAAAGTCCGCCGAGCTGGGATTTCTACGAGGAATACTAGGAGTTACCAGAAGGGACAGAATCAGTAATACTCAAATAAGAGAATGCCTCGAAGTAGAACCTTTATTGACGTTTATCGAGAAATCACAGCTACGGTGGCTGGGACATATCTTGCGGATGCCGGCAGACAGACTGCCAAAGAAAGTATTCCAGGCAAGACTAGAAGGCAGACGACCAAGGGGTCGTCCTAGGAGGAGCTGGCGAAAACAGTTATAGGACTGCTGCGAAGTGAGGTTGGAACTAAATTGGGCTGACGTGAAGGGGAAGAATAAGAAGAAGAAGAACATTTTATATGATAATAACAATTTGGAAAACGGAATGAGATCAGGTATTGGATAGGAAGGAATAGACGGACGGACGGACACTCGAAATTACTTCATGGTACCTAAATAAACAAAAATATTCCATATTTGTCATTTCCCGATCCGCGAACCAAAGTTGATCCGAATTTAACCGTTATTTTTAATATTGTTTTTTTTTAATCTTTCATGGGTACATACGTAACAAGTGACATCTCTCAAAAATAGAAACTATAACATTGAGGCGACCACATGGAAATGCGATCGCCTCAATGATATCATTCAGTACAAAAAATGATATCAAATTAAAAAAAACCAAACATTCCATATATTTATTTTATTAACTAACTAACAACTTAATTGTATAATCCATTAATAAATTACCAAACCGAGATGTTTCAGAACTAAAGACATTTTTAACATTATATTATAAGGGTTGCGTACATTTCTTTATAAACTATGAACATAAAATATGCTCATTGCGAGACTTAGTTTCCTCTAAAACGTTCGTCGGTGAATTTAAAGGTACAATAAATATTTTTCTACTTTAACAAGACAAGAATACTATTTTAAACATCTTCTCTCTTATGTTAATTAAGAATAAACTTTATTCAAAGGGCCTCCAAGTAAAATTTGTCACAAAAACTGTGTTAAAAATAGCGCATGAGATATTTCGTTCTCTCTTTTGCTTGTGCTGTATTTAATTAATTTAAAAATGTTAAAAATTATATTTTTAAAATTAAAATATTTAAGAAAATATATTTTAAAAAAAAGGCGGTATGTGGATCGCGATACCTCCCCCAGTTGAAGTCCCATTTTGAAGAATATACGGGAGAGCTAGTCATCAATAATTGACAGGCAGATTTCTGCTTTAATTATGAGTCGAAAATGTTCAAGTAACCATGACTAATGTCAATAGTTATGGAGACAAGCAACTTTTTTTTTTTTCAATATTTCTGATTTATTTTTTGTAAAACGTTGAACAATCATTGTTATATCTTATATCAAATATGAAAAATTCGTGATGTTTTATACAAGTCGAATAATATGATTTTCTGCAGGGTTTTTTATCATTTTATTAAACTTTTATTGAAACAAATAAATTTTTCGTAATCCATACAAGTTATTGTAACGATAGTTTAACGTCCCAAATATTGAAAAAATGCAAACTTTGATATTGCATAACTCCATAACTAATGATGGATGCCCTGTTAAAAGCCTCAACGACCGTAGAGATTGCATGAGAAGTTGTATGAATGTAGCCGAAGCAAAATTGGTTTGCCAAGCTAGAAGAATATGGCGTTATATCCTCTCTGCCTGCTTCTGCGGGGAAACGGCGTGATGGTTAGTTAGTTAGTTAGTCCATAACTATTGATATCAGGTCAAGGTTGCTTGAACATTTTCGATTCGTTATCAAGGATTAAGTGCTTTCTGTCAGAAGAAAAAAAATTCTTGGATGGACTTCATTAATTTCAAACCTCTCATACTTAATCTTTAAAAATGTTATACAATGATTGATAAGATACAGAAATAGTAATATCGCTTATTTCAGAATATAGCTGCATATATACTTTAATTAATAATTTTGGTCTTCTTTTTCCTCCTACGCAGCACTCTTCCACCCCTCTCTGTCCTGCGTTGTTTGGGTCAATTGGAGTCACTGTTTTTCTATGACGTCAACACTCTTAAATGGGTCCCGGATGGGTCGTCGTTAGACGGTAGTTTAGACGGTATTTCTTCATTCTTCTGCAAGACTTATTACCGACGTCTCAAAGTCTGCGCATATCTCACACCAACTTCAAAACATTTACTGGCTTAAATGTCCAGAGAGGAATATAAGTTTTGCTTGACAATATTCAAGGCTATTCACAACATGGCCCCTCAATACATTCAATCGCGTCCACAAAATCAATTTTGGTGATGGCGCTTTGCGGTTGCTGGACCAAATTTGTGGAATAAACTACCTAATAAACTGAGACAAATAGACAGCTGTTTACCACAGTTCAAAAAAAAAGTAAATACGTATTTGTTTAGACAATATAAAAACCTATGAAATCAGACAGTTACAATACTACGTTTTCGACTCCTAGTATGCACTCCGCGAAAATACATGATTCTTTCCAGCACTCCCAACTATTACAGTTTTAACTATTAATTCCATTTTTACTCCCTTTCTTTTAACTCTGCTTCTTTGCTTGCTTGTCTGACGAAAAAACTTTGGATCGATTTTTTACCCCTTTACCGTGATCCAATCGAGCTGAAACTTTTCAAGCAGAATCGTGGCGGTAATAAAAATGATCTAACAAATTTTCGTTTAAATAGCTTTATAAATACAGTATAATTTTGATTTTTTCTTAATTTTAATGGTTTTCTCAAATTGGAATCAATACAAATGAGTAATTAGCCCGACGCGTGTATAGACAAGAAACCTGATTCAATGAGAAAGGGAGAATAATAAAAACTTGGTTTTTATGGGTTAGTTTTTTACTACCTATCTTTTAACTCGTAGCGTCTGCTTGCTTGCTTGTCTGTCGAAAAAACTTTGGATAAATTTTTATCCCTTTTCCCGTGATCCAATCGAGCTGAAACTTTGCAGACAGACTCGTGGCGTCGATAAAAATGATATAACAAATTCGTTCAAAAAAATTAATACTTATAGTATAACTTTGGATTTTTCGAAATTTTTTATTTCTCCCTTTTCGTGGCGTCGCTCCACTCGAGCCCAACGCGTAGGTTAAGCGCCAAACCTGTTTCCACTAGTAAATGAGAAAGGTAATATAATAAAAACTTGGTTTTAAAAGGTTAGTTTTTTTGCATGTCATCTAATTATTAAGTATATAAATGCGAATAAGTGTTTTAAGTCAATAAGTTGTTTTATGTGAAGCGCCTTTGAGGTGAGTACGGAAAACGGTGTATATAAATTATCCAACTATTATTATTATTTCTTTTCCCTCGCGCAGGTTATACACGAGCCGACTTAACTTCGTGATTTTTCTATTTTTAATGGCACCGCGTTCATCCCGAAGTCCTCTCGGATGACGTCATTTTTGATTTGATCACTTAACGTCATTCGCTACTCCTCTAAGGTTTCTCATCTCAGCAGCTCGGATTCTCAATCAATTTCTCTCCATCAACACTCAAAGTCGGTGGCTGTGTGTCAGATGGGGGTGCGTATTTGTAATTGTAAGATTAAATTTTATTTAAAAAAAATTAACATCCCCAGTGAACTTTGCAGTAAAATAATATTAATAAATAGCTTAAAATGTTTAACTT
Source organism: Agrypnia vestita (assembly GCA_016648135.1). NCBI lineage: Eukaryota > Metazoa > Arthropoda > Insecta > Trichoptera > Phryganeidae > Agrypnia > Agrypnia vestita. Next base: position 57,493 of record JADDOH010013911.1, read on the forward strand.
ATGTCTTTGATTATAAAGTTTTATTTTCACATATAACATGTATCAACATATTTCGAGGCCAGTGGTCCAAATCTTCCTATTATTATTATTATTATTATTATTATTTCTATTCCTAATCTTTTGATATAAATAAATGTTTAAAATTTTATATACACATTGTACAGGACTACAGCTGGATAAATTAGAAATTTTGAATTGGAAAAAATATTAAAATTGAATATTATGAAAAACCAGATCTTTTTTACAAATATTTATCTTTTCAATTTCTTTTCATATTAGTAGTTATATATTTATTGATCTCCCATATATAATTTTTATTTTCTTATTGTTCATATTACAATTTTTGATTTTTAGTTTTTTGTGTAGATTATATCCTGATGTAGCCCTGGTTTTGTTAATTTTTTTAACAAATTAGTCTTGAAAACAAAGTGTATTCTTAATAATTATATAGATAATTATATATTTATTTAAGATATTTAAGATTTATTTTCAGGTATTGTGCATTGTGTACTCATTTTTATTCTATTTAATATATAAACACATACCTATATAAGCCAGTCTTATTTGTTTTGTCATTAATCGTGTAGAGGTAACAATATTTTATAAAATAACAACAGGCTTCATCTCTGTGAAACTTCTATAATTTATCTTAATTATGTATAAGTAATAAGATAAGCAGATTGTTAGTTAACTTAGTAAAAACCACTACCAGATTTTACGTCTACCGGTTTCGAGACGTACCCGTCTCATCGTCAAGGCCAACACTACACTACTATATTCACAACACTATACACCCCAACCATAGTATTGTTAAACTTTCGCCAATATTAATCACATGCGTGTTAATCTTGCCAGAGACAAGCATGCACTACTAGCCTGCAGATCATTCAGGAATCTACGAGGAAGAAAGAGTGAGAGGGGGCGGGGTCTAAAGTGGGTGTTACGAAATCTTTTGTGAAAGTTAAATTAAACAAAGGGCTATATGAAAATTAATTTGATTATTAATTAGAAGTGCTCTATTATTCACCGCCTCCCTAATGTAAAAAAATGTCTAAATTATTCAATTTTAAACCTTTATTGTTAGTATTTAATACTTTCACCACTATTTTTGAGTCAAATCTGATCCGATCTGTAGGCTAGTAGTGCGTGCTTGTCTCTGACAAGATTAACACGCATGTGATCAATATTGGTGAAAGTTTAACAATACTATGTTTGGGATGTACAGTGTTGTGAGTATAGTAGTGTAGTGTTGGTCCTGACGAAGAGACGGGTACGTCTCGAAACCGGTGGACCTAAAATCTGGTAGTGGTTTTTACTAAGTCAACTAACAATCTGTTATAATGTCTAACCACAAAGTTAATGCTTTAAATATTAATAATATTAATAAAATTCGATAAGCATTTAACCCTTATAGTGCCGAAAAGCGCCGTGGCGCTCGTAGGTAGGTGTGCGAAAAATGCCAGCGTCGCCATAGCGCTCGTTTCGACAGTTCACTTTTGGCGCGCATCAGTGCTTTCTAACTTTCTTCAATCACACTTTTTTCTATAAACACCGTTATTATTATTTATTTCTATAATCTTAAATTTCATTTCAAAATGTCGAACACGAGTGAAAGTTCCGATATGGATGTTGAAATGACAGAACAATTTGAAAACTGAGTTAGTTATTATGAGAGCGATAGCGGGAGTGATATATGTATATTTTCTATAATTTTATTGTCAATAAATATGTACTACATATTCAATTTCTGTGTTTTTATTATCATAGTTTGAAACCTTCTGAAGAGAATGTTGAAAAAATTATGAAAATTAGTATATTGTAACAGAAATGGTAAGTGTTTTTGGTGTTTATATAAATTATCTAGGAAAATGCACTTTTTTACTGGCATTTTTAGCATATTTTGACAAAATATTTATGGCACTAAAAGGGTTAAGTTTGTAAAATTCAGAATTACATTTAAGGAGAAAATATTTGGCCGAATTAAGCTTATCGGAATTTGGGTGTTCTCGATTTTACTCGACGTAATTACAGATTTTCAGGAACTCGATTGTCGGGATTATGACTAAAACGACATTAAACAATTAAGCCGCCAAACTGTGGATCTTTGAAGAAGAAAATTAGTTATTGTGTTCATACAGTTATTGTGTAAGAAAATTAGTTATTGTGTTTATACAGTTATTGTGTTCGGAGCCCGAAAAGCCGTGGCTGCGCATCGCCTCTGTGTTATGGGCTTTTTTCAAAATTTTTATGGAGAGAAGATTATACCAGCCGACGCGAATATACAATGCACCCTACGTTGGTATACTAAATATTCGTAATTAGAGGGTTTAATTTTGATGTAGTGGCTTGTAATTAAATTTCCCTCATCAATAGATAGCTTAATTGGAAGCAAATAAAACACCGAAAATTGGATGAATATAAAAGAACCCAAATGAAATTAGAAGGATAATCACTTAATTTGGAATTAATCGCAACAAAATCTTCCAATGTTTATAAACGAAAAATAAGTAAAAAACGTTAATAAAAATCCTCGATCGAAACGCAATCTGAAATCATTAACCTCGAAAGTGCTTCGGTAAAAAAAAAGTTTATTAATGAATTATTTTTTAATGTCTTCTTCTTCTTCTTCCTCAGCCTTTTTCCCTCCACTGCTGGATGTAGGCCTCTTCCATTTTTTTCCACTCGTCTCTGTTTCTCCCCATTCGCATCCAGGTTCTTCCTGCTTGCTGGACTATGTCATCGGACCACCTTTTGGGAGGTCTTCCGACGCTTCTATATTTTGTCCAGGGCCTCCACTGTAGGATTCTGGGTGCCCATCTAGTATCCTCCTGTCGAGCTATATGTCCAGCCCACTGCCATTTTAGTTTTGCAATACGGTCCATAATATCAGCAACTTTTGTTCGGCGTCTTATTTCTTCATTTCTGATTTTATCCCGAAGGCTTACGCCGAGCATCTGCCTTTCCATGGCCCGCTGTGTACATTTTAATTTTTGTATGCTTTTTTCTGTCAGTGTTGCTGTTTCTAGTCCATATGTCAGCATCGGTAGGATACATGTATCGAACATTTTTCTTTTCAGGCAAATTGGGATTTCTTTATTTTCAAACAAGTGTTTCAATTTACCAAATGCTGCCCAGCCCAGACCTATTCTTCTTGGTAGTTCTGCTGTTTGGTTTTCTTTTCCCAGCTTTATCTTATGACCAAGGTACACATATTCATCAACTGTTTCTATTTCCCAATTGTTTATTTTGAATTTGTGTTTGGATGTGGTTAAAATTTTTGTTTTTTGTGTGTTCATTTCAATGTAAAATTAATTTTAATGTAAAATAATAAAAATAAAAAATAAAATTATTTTTCCTCTCTGGTTCAATCGTACATTTGAAACAAATATTTTATATATATTATACAACCACAAATACGAAAATTAAAATGTTTAATTATTTCCATATTTTTTTTTTTGAAACACGTGTAATCTAAATGAATAATAGTGGGATTTAACTTTTTTTGTAAATTCAAAACCATGTCACTTAAAAAAAACTAGAATTTGTGGAAATGTTAACTCATTGTGTGTTCACAAAGTAATACTCATTGACAAAGTGCAGCTCACCTAATCAGAATAGAATTAACTTCAGGTTTCACACAAAAATCACAAAGTTTCTCCAAGAAATTTTTCATAAAATGAACATTTCTGGAGGGAGTTCAAATAAGCAAATACTTAATATGCATCTTTCATCAAGATAGAAGGTCTACTAAAATTAAATTGTCGCGCAAAAAATACGATCTTTTATTTCACCACGGAGAAAAAATTCCTATATCCAATGAGGTTATTTGCAAAGAGTCTGCTTTAGTAAAATGATCAAATACTTAGCTGTTAGTAGTTCGCGGCGAACCATATTGTGCCGATCTCTAAGGGTAAAGCTAACAGGGAAAAATGGCATCATTGTGTTAAGTCAACGTATAGTAAAGGAATCATCCCACTGGAATGACTCGAGTCTACTTTTGTTGTTAACTTACAAAAATAAAAATACAAGAATAGGTAGGGGAGGGGGGAGCAAAACGGGGAATCCCTATGACAGCTCGAACGAAACGCCGTGCAATGGTTCAAAGGGCTCGCTTTAAAGCCATGTATTCACTAGGGGACAAATCGCGAAACATTCCGCGCTGCATGTCGCATCAACATCTACGCTCATGTTTCGGGGACAATGACGCAGTCATTTGACGTGTACACACCGGGACTCATATGTCACTTGTCGCCCGATGAGGCTATATTCACACTTGCCGCCCGATGAGGTTAGCGCCTATTTATTTTAACGAGTTTATCTAAACGTAAGAGGAGAAAAAGGTGGTAGGTACGTAATTATTTACTGCAAAGAGAAAGAAGGATGGATATTCTATGCGATCTTCGAATATCTGACGGATTTTTGTCAATTTCATTCGAATGACAACAACTGGTTTTGACAATTTATTACAAATAATCGGGCCTTCCATAGCCAAGCAAGACAATATTAAGGAACGCTGTTGGCCCTCACATCATTTTATTTTTATATTCACGGTTTGAAGTGTCCCACAAAATTGTACGGCGATGAATTGGAGAACAATACTTTCGTTTCCCCACATGACAGATACAACGCATGCGCATTCACTCTAAACATACCACGTGATACTGACGCGCAGTGCGATATCCCCGATGTTGCACGAGTACCGTGCGCATGACAACGTTTCCGCGGCACGTAGAAATGCCCCGCTATGTTGTGCGCGACGTCGCGGAACAGTGCGCGACGTTGCAACGTCACGTAGACTCTATGCCGCGCGTGATGTTGAGAGATAATTTGTCCCCTAGTGAATACATGGCTTAATTGCTCGTCAGTCGGCACGTGACCTTCACGTGCGATCCATGCCATTTCGACAGCCGTTTATATATTATAAGACTAAAAAAACAACGTTAAAAAAAATACGTGAAATTAAACAGCAATTATTTCCCGAACTCAATTATATATTGTGGTGGTTAATTTTTTGTTTTGAAGCAGTACCTTCTGGATTTCATAATTAAAAGTACAAGATTGTGAAAAAGGTAAGATTTTGTCAATAACATAACAATACATTTATGTATTCACATATCGTAGATTTTTATCGTAATTGTGAAAAATATATCCATAGTTGTTCGCAATGCATGAAACGATGATATTGAGTCAAAACTTGTTGTTTAATCATACTATTTTAACTTGTAGGTATGTTTGAGTCTTAAATACTTCACTGTGCTCCCCTCTCCCCTATACAGAGCTCGCTGCATACTCAATTTGATGAGCCACTTGACGATACAATGCACATTTCACTGCCTAAGCCAACTGTGTTTGTACCACATAGTGGAAAAGAAGAAGGATGCATTTCTATTTGGCTTTCGAAGTAATTTAGAATTATTTGGTATTTAAGTGCTGAAGAGAATATTGAGATTATTTTGAGAAGACATGGAAATCATTGAAACTAAATTTGAACGTTATTCAGTTCCAGATGTTCGGAGATACCCTAAAATACTCTAACCTAACCTATCCCTACCTACCGTAACCTAGAAATGAATATTTACGGTAGTTGACAAAATGATATTGCGTTGCAGTTAAGTATTTTCAAATGTAAATCTATAAATGTACAGATGTGTGTTGTAATTTGAATATATAAAAGTGAACATAATTCATTATAGATAATGGAGATATTAAGAAACACATTATACTCACGTCAAAATCTAGGTCAATATACTCACCAGCACAAAAATGAAATTGATTTAAGAAAATATACCTAATTATACTGATACTGAGCAGTAAAACTGTGAATTCATTTTTTGAAACATTTTCATTGGCCAAAAATAGTTTTCAGGCTAACCCTAATGCACGGCCACAAGCATTGTAACGAGAGAACCCGCTTAAGTCTATAGGCTGCCGAGATGGTATTTCTACGAGAAGTAGTAGGAGTTACCAGAAGGGACAGAATCAGAAATACTCAAATAATAGTAAGAATGTCTCGAAATAGAAACTTTATTAATGTTTAACGAGAAATCATAGTTACGGTGGCTGGGACATGTCCTGCGGATGCCGGTAGATAGACTGCCAAAGCGGATATTCCAGGCAAGACCAGAAGGCAGAAGACCAAACAACATTTGGAGCATTGCTGCGAAGCAAGCTTGCAACTAATTTTGGCTGATGTGAAGAGCGGAGCCCTATACAGGAAAAGTTAGAACTTTCTATGCGGTGCCATTATACCAATAAGTAAGTAACAAATACATATAAAATTATATTACACACCAGCGTAATAAAATAACGCAATTACATAGAAACAAAGATTTTATTATGTACTGTATTTTCACTAGTAGAGGTAACTAAAATATGGACCTTTATGTGTGTAAAGAGGCTTGGAATTTATGAATTGTACAGGTTACATTTATATTTGAACAAATATCGTAACACACCTTTGGGTTTCATAAGGAATTTATGAATATAAAGTTGAACAATATGGGTGAAATATATCCCTGTCGTACGCCTCTGTTTATTTTTCCTTTGTCTGTTAATTTTCTCTTCTCTCCTTACTATTGTATTCTGTATATTCATTATCTCGATAATCATCATTTTATTCATTTTGCAAATAAAATGTTCAAAAACTTACTTTTGAGGAACTTTGTTTACAAATTGCCATAAATTAATTCATATAAATAGAAAAAGATTGTAATTATTTTATTATTTGTAATTAATGAACTCAATAATTCAAATAAATGTAATCATCGATTTGAGGAACAGCACTTTATATAAAGATGATTGATTGTCAAAGAAAATTACAATTGAAATTGATTGATTGGAATACACACAAAACATTACGTCAATAAATGTGTCGTGTTCGTTCTGTCTTTCTGAAGCCGTCAATACTTGCGTCATATATTTTTTTACCATTCTTTCCTCGTTCGTTCACTTAACATGCCTTAACCATCTGATCTACCCTTCTAATTCTATTAACTATGCTAAGATCAGTTTAACATTCTTTCCCAACATCACAATTTAGTATGTGTTAAAATATATTTTCACTAGTCGAAATATATATCTACTAAAAATATGCGAATGAGTATGTACATGGTTACGATTAACGATTTCAGGGAAACTAAAGTGAAAATAAAATTTCATTAGAAATATTTTATTGCTGTATACGAAGGATATAAAAGTAAAAGTAAAGCAAAAAAAATTAATAAAAATATTTTGAATGCAGTAGTCGAGGATCAATAAATGTACTGAATGATTTTATAGGAAATTTAATCATGTTTTCAAATCACTATTAAAAGCAAAGGCAGCACTCGATGTTGATTTAAGACTGAAACATCATAGCAAAGACAGCAATATCCAACTATGTAAATAGCAACTGTAGCATTGTCGACAATTGGTAGCAAACGCAGTGATATCCATATCTAAAAGTTAAATATTTATTTATACATTCACGTATATAAAATAAAAACAGAAGTGGCAATTGATTTAAAAAATTATTTCCAATTAATGTAGGTTTCATAGATTTCAGAGACATTGTCTTGAGTTGTGACAGGATTTTTGTATTTATCTCAGAATCACCCCAGTAGGATCTCACGGTTTTTTTTCCCCTCCTATACACACTCTACATTTCGTACTACGTACATCTTATTTTAATTTATCAATGCTGACCATCCATTATCAAGAAAGTAAGAAAGAAAAAAAGAAAGGTGTAGCTTATTGGTGTCGTGGTCATGATACTCAAATAGTGATCTGTTAATTGGTGGTTGGTGGTTCGAGCCCCATTCCAAGATACTAGCAAGTTAGTCCTATAGTCGTAGCACAGACGTTTAGTTTATTTTGAAAATAGTAAAAATATTGAAGCGGCACGCATTCCGTGTTCACATCCCTATTAAAAAAACAGTAATACCTATTATTATTACATATTATTAGAGGGCGACCACGGAAGACGTGGCATGACCAGATTAACCAGATAGTGGAAGATGGTTCTGTTAGAAGCCTGAACAACCGTCGAGCTTGCATGCGAAGATGTATGAATGTAGACGGAGCGAAAATTGTATGTCAGGACAGAAGAGTATGGGGTTCTATCCTCTCTGTCTACCTGCACGGGGAAACGGCGTGATGTTAATTTAGTAGTTAGTTAGTTACCTATTATGATTTCGAACGTTTTTTTTAGGCTCAATATTAAGGTATTTCAATATCTATCTTAATTGTATCTACTTTACTTCTGATATCAATAAAATTGCGTCGTATCTAATCTTATCCATAAAATGTAATTTAAAAATATATATACTACTTAAAACTGTATATTTCTGTACCATAAACAGATGTGCACAGAAACAAACGTGAGGGAGGTGTCATTACACGCAAAGTTTCCCAGAGGTAGCTCGCCTCTAAAGTTATGCTTATAAGCTTTGGTAAGAGCTTGCAATGGTTAGATCGTATCTGAACTTCAAACGAGAAAGAACTCAAAGCCTACTCGTTTCAACACATCTCTATGAACACGAGTTTTTGCTATGTTTTGTACATTTTACTTGGTTCTTTAATAAAACACGCTATACACAAGGACCGAGAATTTTATTAAGAATATTTTATTTAACGTTTACTGGAGTACTCGCATTCTGTTTTAAAATAAAGTCACCACCGGCATTCGAATTCGAAACATTATATCTGGTGGACGGTGTTACCACCCATACCATGGGTGGGGTATAAAAGCAAAGGAAGCAATATCCAAAAAAAAAATTTATAGTCATCGAGGATTACTACAATTTATAGTGAACTGAATTCGAGATTTTATAGGAAACACGGCCTATAAATTTATAGGAAACATTATTTGATGGAAGGGATAGATACATAAAATATAGAATTCATTAAATTTTAAATTAGTAATTCAAAATATTTTATAAAATTGTGCCTTTGATTCATACCCCGCCCTGTTGGTTTTCGTCCGATTTCATTGCCATTTGTTTTCATTCTACGTGAGTTATTACTCTAATTTATTAATTTTTCTAAGAACAGTAGAGATGCTTTTGAATAAAGACTGGAGATTTGTGGTGACATATTAATTCAATTAATTAAAATCAAAATTACTTTTTTTAACAACTTTGATATCCATTAAAGTGATGAATACCCAATTATTTTGATTTTATTCAATTAAATTTTGTAATTTGTTTTAATTATCAGGAAAATTTCTGAGTTTTTTTAAATATATCGAGAGTAACAACACTAATAAATCAATAATTCTGTATTCCAAATATACGGGGCCACGCACAAATAAACCATAATATTTGCAAAACATTTTAAGATATACTTTTGATTAGGTCTCACATATACATGTGATATCGCGACTCTAGATGTTGAAGCCAAAGAAGTTTCTGATGAAAGAATAGCGTAGATTAAATTTAAACATTATTTTTATTTGAGACTTTTCAAAATAATAAAACCCCCACGAATTTATTTTTAACTTAATCCTTAACCCGAGCAATGCTGGGTACGAACAGCTTTACTTTAATGGAACCCAAATTTATGAATAAATTTTTGACAGTCTAATGGATGCGGGAGTCTTTCGTGGTGTCGCATTCTCGCTACATGTTGCTTTCCGCTACAAGCATTCTTACTACAAGGCGCACGTGCGCAACTTCCGCTACAATAGAAAATGTAACCTCAATGCGCCAAAGAAAAATAACGAGAGGCGAGTCGGTCATTCTGTGGAATTGTTTATTTTACTATTTTCAGAAGATGATGAATATCAAAATGATACTTTAATCGGTCTTCATCCCTATTCCCAGATTCGTGTATTGCAAAAGCATATTTATAATGTAGATACTGCAAATTGATTTGACCGTTAAGGACAGGGTCGACCCGTGAAACTTTTGGGGGTGAATACAAAGTTTGGGGTTTCTTCTTTATACCCGTGGGGGTAGAAAACCAACATTTTCAAGATATTTGGATATCGCCCGGACATATTCGAGCGTAAAATAATAATTTAAAATGTTCTTGTTTACTTCACACAAATATTGGCATGAAACAAACCAGATTGATCAAATATAAAGATATGCTAGAAAAGTTTATCTATCAATACGGACTCTTTTGCCATTACAACCATTAAGATAACAAAAAATTATCGACTTATATAAGTCTTACTGGCTTCGTAAAATGACGTACTTTTATTATATTTAATCTCTTCGGGCCCACGGTATCATATATGATACTCTGATATATATTTAGCGTTCGTTTGGCAATAACTCAGTTAAAATTTGTTTTTCGAGTTCGAAATATGCGCCGCCGGTAAAACTATTTTTTTTATTTAAGCAGATACCCTGAGGTTGTTTTAGACAAAAAAATAATAAATATAGTATCATATATGATACCGTGGACCGAAAAGAATATTTCGGCGGCCAGTTAAGGCTGTGAGAACAACGCTATCTAGGGTAGCGTAGCATCTTGATATCATTAGCGATGGACTATATTAAACAGAGAATTAGGCTTTTTATGCCTAAGTATATATAGTGTGGCATGTTCAGATAGATTAATTCGGCCCGAAGCCTGCTGTAATAAAATTATAAAATGGATAAACTCTACGTGGCAGTGTCCGAAATGAAGAGATAAGGAAAACTTGCAAAATACAGGACATAGCACGATGGAGTAGATCCAGAAAGAGATTCTGGAGGGATCACGTAGCCAGAATGGACAGTGACAAACTCGTGCATACAGCAGCGAAAGAAATCCCCTCTGGACGACGCCTACCGGGAAGACCACAGAAAAGACCGGATATCTGGACCTCACAGATCAATAGATCTACTAAAAGAAGAAGAAGAAGATATAAAGTTTTATAATATACTGTTTAACTACTCTTGCCAGGAGATGGGAGAAGCAAAAGAACTGAACGTAATCGAGGATTTCACATCACCATACACTTTTTGCACTTAATTGGAAATCGCTACACAGGTCTGGCATAATCTAAGAGCTTCGAGAAATGTCTAGAGCACGGGCCCATATAAATACAGGGGCATTGTGCTGCGCGGTGAGTTTTTTTTGACGTTGACAAGCGAGAACCTAATGGATGTTATGACACCTAATGCCTAATAAGTGCGACCACATACGTGCGAATAGTCAACGACGAGTATAATGTGTTCCATAGACTAGTGATAAGTGCAAGATATTATGAATTAAATAATAGATCTTTAGTTAACATCTTGTCTTGTTTCATCTGCCTCCCGCCGCCACAATTCCGCGACACTATTTCCAAATTAACCTAGAACTATTTTCAAACTAATTATTACAGCTATAGTGAGTGGGCCAAATGACCAGTGGTGGCGTTAAAATAAAATAAAAAGTTTTCATACAAATTTTTGATGTTTATAGCGTTAACTTTGTGGTTGGACATAATTATCAGTTTGAGAAAACTAACAAACTTTATATAAACCGCACTGATTATTTTTAAACATCTACCGGTTTCGATACTGCTCTGTACCTTCGTCAAGGCGGACGCACAATAACTTTCTTACATAAATTAAATTGGTAAGAGTCAAGTGTTAGGTGGGGAAGTGGCCTCACTTGGGGCGGGGGAGAGGGGTGAAGTTTGACACTTTTGACACTGTGACATTGAAATGGGGAATATATTAAATTATTATATTAGATTTAGTAGTGAGGAACTTGATTTCTAATATTTTAAAAATTATCTAGCCTAAGGCCTGTATTATGTTTATGTAGAATTACGATGTCGTTTTCCTTCTTTAAAGTATGCCGGTTTACAATAGATGGTTTGCGAGTTACGAGAAATTATTATTGTTACGACATCTATGGTGTTCTTTTATTATACTATTAAAATATTTTTATATACATCACGTCAATTTAAATCATTTATTTCTTTTTTCAATTATTTGCAGAACAAAATTAAATTCACACTTACAGAAAATAAGTCACAGTTAAATTTTTAAATTTGACGTTTATAACAATAGTAATAATAAAGATAATCAGTGTGGTTTATACAAAATTTGTCAGTTCTCTCAAATTAATAAAACGTTTTCAATTTCAAAACCTACATTTCTACAAAACAGATTAACCGGTTTCTTGGACACATATAAATGGTATGATTATGCGGCTAATTAGAAGCATTTGACTGACGTAGAATATTAAAACGGACGAGTCCCGTCACTGTCTGACCATCACAAACATACCAACGCAATTCAGTTACACGCAAAAATTATTACTTCGAAGTAAACAGCTCATGAAATTGTAGGATGCCTATTTTGTTTGAGTGGGGCCGAATAAACAACCCTCGCTAAGCGTGTCTCGGTGCAGCTGCACCCTGCGCATCTGCCCCAGGCTGGTTCTGTTTGAAACTTACACGGAGGAAACCCCCACAAAAAGGGGAAAGACGCGCGCGTGGCGAGCGGGGGCGGACACAGCCAAAGAGCCTCATCCACGTGCATTTAAAATTGAAAAACGTACGATTTACGATACGTAAAACGTCCGCTAAACGCTGGGGAAAGGGGATGAAAACTTGAGTTGAAACCCCCTTTGAATGCTTTCATGGAAAATAATTACGTAACCTGTCTTTTCACAGTTAAGTACATCAAATTGTAAAACCTGCAAGTTGTTACTTTTTCCGGGCTTTACTCAAGGACAAACGCAGTTAATAAGAAGAATTCTTTTCACAAGCTTCTGGTAGCTTCTGGTTCAATTTAAACAGTTTTCTTATTATAATATCAGACTTTTTTGTATGATATATTTTTTTCCAATTTTCTTTTATTTATAAATACATATTTTTTACAATAATAAGAGTTAACAGTTTTCACATGGTTTTTCTCTTCTACTTGAGTACTATTACTCTTGATTAGGAGAGGAGTATCTTTATATTTAAATGTATTTAATAGTATGTAGTACAATTCAGAATATTTTTGAGTTTGTTCAAATCTTTCAGAACAGTGCTGGATTTATGTCACAGAGACATTATTAATCAATTAATGTATATTATATATATCTCACAGAGATGAAACTGTATTTCTTATGGGAAAGTAGGTATAGAAGTCATTTGGGTGTACATAGGACTTATGACCTATCTTATGGTTGGCTTAAGTGATCACTTTACACAATGTAACATTCGCCATTTCCACCCATGATAGAATATACCATGCTTTTTCATTTTTTGGAAGTTGTACATTGTGTAAAGTGATCACTTAAGCCAACCATAAGATAGGTCATAAGTCCTATGTGCACCCAAATGACTTCTATACCTACTTTCCCATAAGAAATACAGTTTCATCTCTGTGAGATATCTATAATATACATTAATTGTATGTAGTGCAAACTATGTACATATAAGAGAAGAATAATATGCAATAATGTGAAACAACAATAAAAAATAAAGAAATAATAAGAAGAGACATATAACAGTGTGCAGTACATTATTTAAAAAGTTAATATAGTAAGAGAAAATAAAGGAAAATTATAAGCAAAGACATACAACAGTATGCAGTAAAAATAATATTAATATTAAAACAAAATAAAGTATCTTATACAATTAAGGTTACAAATTATTCAATGAACTGCCAGAAAATATGAAGGAAGCAACCAACCTCACTACTTTTCCTGGGTTAATTGCAAAATATGTGATCTGTGTGATCATGATCTGTGATCTGTGTGATCATGATTCGTGATCTGTGTGATCATGATCTGTGATCATGTACTCTGATCTGATCATGGATATTATCTTATTTAAAGCAGCCCTAATAATAATAATTAGGGATGCTTCCGTATGAGCGTCCCTAACAGCTGACCTTATCTATAACGCAGATCTCATTCCGTTTTCAAAATAAATATGATTTCAAAATTATTATAAAATAAAATTAAATCATTAACTTCACGCTTTTTTAATAAAATTCCCTGATTGAGATTTTGTTTTAGTGCATCCATTACTATATCGCATATGTGCTATGCTCCAAATAAGGAAACTTTTCAAAAAATTTTATGTAGATATTAATCATTTTATTAAAAAATTGCGATACTAAAAATTCTCAAAATGTACTTTAATAATAATACGTTTGAATGTTTTAGTAATAAACTGAGATTAGCTGTAAATGTTTGTTACCTAAATGTAATACTAGCATAGAAGTATTATTTTTTAATGCTTTTCCCAATTAAATTATTGATCGACTTTCATTCTAATGCTTATACTTTCTTTAATTGTCATTTGTTAATATTATATAAATATCGTATGAGAATAACTGCCACAGAACAGGTTTTTACCTAGTGTGGCAGTTATTAGTGACTTATATTAACAAATGTAAATAAACAAAAAAAAATGAAGACGGTAAAAAAATTATAGGAATTTCATAACTAAATTTAAAAATCTACTTAAAAAATCAATCACAATAACGCTATGATAAAAATTTTATGAAAAAACAATCAATATATATTTTAAATGTTATTACAATATCTTTTTTATTTTTATGACTTAATCTAAGGTTTCTTGATACATTTTATTTTTCTAACGTTATATCCTTTTTCACTGTACTTATATAATGCTACTAATGATTAACAATATATGTATATGAAAATGTCCCCCACTTTTAAACACAAGGATTAATTCTCTTTTAAAGATGTATATGTGTTAATATTCAAATTCTGTTATTCAAAAATAATTAACGCACTTATGTACAATGTAATTAAATAAAAAAATGTCATTCATAAAAATATACAATTCTCTGTATAAAAATATCCGTCAATAGCACAACCAAAATGACTCGAAAAATTATGAGGTATAAATATAATAATGATGTAAGGGTTAAAAGCAAAAAAAAAACATAATTCTCTATGTTCGTTCAAAAAAGACTGATCAATGTCTTCCCGGGACTAAACTGGAATAACTGTCGCCGGAAAAGTGGAAAAAACCACAGCGATTTTATCTCAACCTTTGCCGGGTGAAATAACTGGTTCCTTTTCTCATTCAAATGATGTTTATCTATTTCAATTGTTACGGAGATTTCACTTCACAAAGAGAGCTTCTAGACTTTCACCTTCATTGGTGTTGTCGTCGTTACAAAAATATTTATATTAAAAAAAAACGGAAATTAAATTTGATTTACACAGTCAAATGAAAATTTTTTTGAAATAGCAAACAGAAAAAATAAAGATCAAAAAGTAACGAAGCTTCGTACTATCTAGACAATAAATCTAAAAAAACTAACTCATAAAAACCAAGCTTTTATTATACTCCCTTTCTCATTTACTAGTTGAAACAGGTTTGGCGCTTACCCCACGCGTTGGGCTTGATTTGGGCGACGCTACGAAAGGGAGTGATAAAAAATTTCGAAAAATCCAAAATTATACTATGATTATTAATTTTTTTAAAACGAAAATTTGTTAGATCGTTTTTATCGTTGCCATGAGTCTGCCTGCAAAGTTTCAGCTCAATCGGATTACAGGAAAAGGGTTAAAAAATGATCGAAAGTTTTTTCGTCAGACGAATTAGAAGAAAGAGAGCAAAAATGCTCTCGCTTTTCCAAAAATCTTCCATTGTTCGATATTCGTGACGTCACATTGGCACAGAAATTGATTTTTACAGAATATTGTTTTTTCTAATGTGGCAATACTGATTTGTCTCTGTCAAAATTTATCCTACTTTCCATAGTACCAGTTTGTATAAGTTTGATGTTGTGTATTGGTTTGATCTGTCATTCCCCGGTGTTGTGTTAATGTGTGGGTTCCTGCATTGGACGAAGACCTGCCGGTCCCGTGCTTCCCTACCCGGATATCCAAATGTAATGTAGGCTTTCCAAGGATTTTCGGTTCGAATGCAAAATGATGGCCGGTATCCAGAAAATGCTCAGCCAGTGCTGATTTTTCTGGATGACCGAGTTTGCATGCCCGTTTGTGCTCGTTGACCCTTTTGGAAATTGTACGCGCCGTTTGTCCCACGTATACTTTATCGCAGTCTTGACAATCGAGTCTATACACACCGTCTGTTTCTAAGCGATCTCGATCCTTCGCTGATCTCAACAAATCCTTAATTTTTGAGTTGGTACCAAAAACTGTCTTAATGTCTCTTTTCTTGAGAGCTCTGGCAATTCTGTCTGTAACGCTTTGGACAAAAGGTAGAAAAGGTAGACAGGTCGTAACAACACGGCATAATACCCCAGTAAACACAAACTTGAAGATTCTGAGTGGCCGTGAAAACTTAAGAACATTCTTAAAAGGGTGTCTGTTTGACCTTAACCATCCACTGCCGCCACCGCGAAATTCGTCTACTATGTACTATTTTTCTTATTTTGTTATTACCATTTCTTTGTTCTTGTATTTATTTACGTATTTATTTTATGCAATAAAGACGTGTCTAATGGTGTCGGTCTGTGTATGGTTTTGTTTTTGCGGTCGTGCCGCCTTGCACCGGTTTATACGACCCGTGCGGAGCAGCACGGTCTTGCATTGTCAACCTGGAGACGAATGAGAAGGACCGATATGGAAGCTTTTGCTCATAAAACGGTCCTGGGTAAACGGTGGATACCATTCACAGTTACCATTCACGATGGCGACGATCAAGAAGATCTATCAAATTTTCGTTAAAAAAAATAAATAATTATAGTATAATTTTGGATTTTTAGAAATTTTTAATAGTTTTTTCACACAACTTACTCAGTTGTATGAAAATATTTCGACGCATTTGGTAGACACTGATCCTGATTAAAGTATAATTTTGTATTTTTGGAATTTTTTATTACTCCCTTTCGTAGCGTCGCCAGACCGAAGCCCAACGCGTAGGTTAAGCGCCAAACCAGTTTCCACTAGTAAATGAGAAAGGGAGAATAATGAAAACTTCGTTTTTATGGGTTAGTTTTTTTACGGTTTGACGTTTATTTCTACAAAAAAAAATATAAAAATAAAAAATATCATGTTTTTTCTTTGTTGTTATGTTGTTAAATGTTGTTAAAACATTTCTTCATTCAAATTTTTCCTTAAGTATTGACTTTTTTTTTTTAAATTTCCTTAAGTATTCCTTAAATATTGAGGAGAAAAACACAATTTTATTCAATAAATAAACAAGTACATAAGAACAGTATATACATAATACGTACAGTGTCATTTTTATTATGTATAGCTTCTGTGTATAGTTTTCTGGGATATTCTGCCGTGTATATGTGACCTCTCTGGCCAACGTTTCGGATCCCATTGCAGGGTCCATCATCAGGGCTGATGTGGACCCCTGATGATACACATCAGCCCTGATGATGGACCCTGCAATGGAATCCGAAACGTTGGCCAGAGAGGTCAAACATACACGGCAGAATATCCCAGAAAACTATACACAGAAGATTCTAAACGGCTGTGAAAACCTAAGGACATTATGTATAGCAGTTGCCAAATTATTTGTAAAAGGTGGAAGTTTAATAAATTCCCTTAGGAATGAAATATTTTGGAAGCAACACTCTATTTAATAATGTCCATCACTAACATTGTCAAGACGCAACACTACTCTATACTAAATAGCGCTGTTCTCATAGCATTAACTCGCTGCCAAAATATATATTATAAAATTACGTGAACTTTGACGGGATAAAGTAGTTATAATAATACCTATTGTTATTGAAAATGAAATATTTCTAAGCTTCCCAAATTAATGTTTATAGAAGAACGATTCAACGAAAACTGATTTGATTGTTGATTGAGTGAGATAACTAACTGTTGTGTAAAAAAAATTATTATATTATGACTTTCTTAACTTGTACTATTGCTTTTCACTCTTACTATTACTTTTTGTTTGTTTTTGAATTTCTATTGTATAATGTTTACCTTAGGGTACGCGCGCACTAGGATTTTTTCGCCGCGCGGCATTTTGCGACATTTTGACGCGCGGCGAAAACAGCAGGCGCGCGCACTACGACGTAATGTCGCTGATCAGTTTGAAAAAGGATTTAATAGATATAACTTGTATTTCCACTCTCTTACATAGAGCTCGCAAAAAAAGAAGCGGTTCTGAGTACATCCTCTAATTCGTGATCATTTGAACAACGGGCAGTTCTT
Source organism: Agrypnia vestita (assembly GCA_016648135.1). Classification (NCBI taxonomy): domain Eukaryota; kingdom Metazoa; phylum Arthropoda; class Insecta; order Trichoptera; family Phryganeidae; genus Agrypnia; species Agrypnia vestita. The sequence continues at coordinate 75,526 of JADDOH010013911.1, forward strand.
TAAAATATTCGGTGAACTTAACGATTACCCCCAAAAATTCTTCCAATATTATCGAATGAATAAAGAATGTTTTTATGAACTTTTAAAACTATTTGGACCTTCTATCACATATAAAAATACTCCATTCAGAAATGTTTAATGTTTCTATCACTATATTCTTTTGAAGTAATATCATACAATGGTGGTCTTCTCTCAACTTCCGTAATTAGCATTTCAATATAAAAATCTTCATCCAGATCAGCAGAATTATTGCCTGTAGCCATTGTTCTTTCACATAAAATATAATATGGTACAGCGAAACAGCGCGTAGTGCGCGCCGTCAAGAC
>JADDOH010013912.1:0-30440 GCA_016648135.1 Agrypnia vestita
TGTGCGGATGGAAACGGGAAACTTTTTTGATTTATTGGTTCACTTGAATTTTCTATTTCAGTTTGCAAAGTTTCCATTTTGAACAAGAGCGTCTCTATTCTATGACAAGAGCATGCCACTAATAAGCATGTGTGTTTGATTGTTAGCTTTGGGCATGCTTATTTATGAGCATGCCACTAATAAGCATGCCAGTAATGAGCAAGCGTGTACAGTTGTTAGGGCATGTTTATTAGTGGCATGCTCATTATCATGCCACTAAATAATCATGTGTATCTGTACCTTAAACCCAATTCTGTACCAGTACACGAGTCGACATTCCGAAATCTTCCTGGCTGGCATGTAACATTGCTTTATTTAATATTTGCGCGAAATTCATACTTAAAATTCATCGAAAATTAAATATATTTTGTGTCATTTTGGTATTTTGCAACGATGGTCATATCGATAGTGCTTTTTTGTACGTAGCGTAACGTGAACTTTTATCTTCTGTGTCTGCATACAATTAGGATTGAATATAAACAATAAAAAAAGCACTTCCGATACGAAGACGATGGCCATTTAACGAATATAACTTGATATAGCAAGCAAGCTCAAAAAAAAGATTTTTTGGCAGTATTTCCTGATTAACCTATCGGTTTTAAGGTTAATTATACTATTTATACAATGATTAGAGTAAATTATCATCAAGAAATACTTTTCTCGAATATTGACATTTAAACATAATATATGATAATGATATTTAAATATTTTCTAATTAATCAACGTATTCAAAATATAATCTAAATCAGGGACATATTTTAAATAAATATACCATAATTCTGCTTAAAAATAATAAATACCTAAACAGTAATTAATAAACATCCCGTACCAGATGAAATATCAACAAATTTTATCTGACATTTGAAACTTTTTAGCGATGTTGAAATACACCAATGCTAGAAAATGAAATATTGCTTTTAGCGCAACAACGACTATTGAATAAATTATATGCATAGTTAGTTTTGAATTGAGAGGCAAAACAATTAATTACTTCTTGTGCGCGTGGGTGACGATTGAATTAAACATAACGAGCGTGTTTAATGTTTTACGCGTGTTTTAAATAAGTTTAATGGCGACAAAGAAGATAATTATTACTTGGCTCACGCAGATAAATTTTTAATTAAAGTAATAGATAAAAAATATTGAATGCTGGGAAATACTCACCGCCTTGACTTTTCTGTAGACACACTGAAGCAGGCACTGAAAATTTATTGAAACATTTATTGATATATTACATTGACATTTAATATTGAAATATCGTTGCTGTATATATAATAAATCATATGTGCCGTGCAATTTGTCAATTTTTCATATAAATAATGAAGATATGCTAAAAAAACATTGCCGTTCATCTAGAAACTCTGCCTAGTAATTATTTAAAATATTTTTTTATAAATCTAGTCTGTGCAATTATTTTTTAAAACAGTTTTATTCGTTTATCTCAGAATGTACTCAAACGTCACAAAGGATTAATTATATATAGGTCCAGCGACGATATTGCATATTACACGTTCTGTTATGAAAATATAGATCACGAATCTTTACATTGAAATTTGTTATTATGTTTTACCAATTTTTTTAAGGCGATCGTCTAGCAGAATGAGCAAATTTCACAATTTTTTCTCATATCTTCTCTTGCATTTTTTATCACATTTTTGTATGGACATATATAATTTTAAAATTTATTCATCAGGTTACATATATTTTAAATACGAATATTTTATTAAAATGTCATAAACTAAATTAAATAATTGATTAATAAATTACCAAAACCAAAAAACCCACAAAAAAATAAAATATTTTAAAAAAACAGTATTTTTTAAAACATAAATTGCATGTAAACGTATTAACAGATTTTGCAATAATTGTAACAAATTTAACATAAACGTTTATTTTGTAATATTATTGAATAAAAAAGACATCTCAACAGGCCGTTCAGTCATAAAAGGCCCACAAATTGGAGCAATTTTCTTCATTTTTAAAACATCGAAGGTTTGGTAATTTATTAATATATTATATAATTTAATTTGTGACATTTTAATAAGATATTCGTATTTAAAATATATGTAACCTGATGAATAAATTTTAAAATGAGATATTTTCATACAAAAACGTAATAAAAAACGCAAGAGAAGATATGACAAAAAATGGTGAAATTTGCTCATTCTGCTAGACGATCGCCTTAAGAGTATATTTTGGGACAGGATATTATAATATCTGAACAATATATTAATAATTGCGATAAGTTTATTACGTAATACATATTTTGTTCCGATTCATATTACAGCTTATTTTAATGTATTGACTGCATTTTGCTGCACCAGCGCGCTTGTGTAAATAGATATCGTTACCTTAATTCTAATAGCTCGTAATTTAAATTTGTCAACTTTACAGGAGACGAAAAAGAGAGATTAGCTTTAATATTTACTACGAACCTATATGCGTTTATATATGTTCGTTTTGATTCCTTTTTAGTGTCATAAAATTTTAAAGTAACATTTCAGTGCATATGTGGGGTAGGTAAAAAAGCAAAGGAAACAATATCCAAAAAATTAATAAATGTTTTGAATGCAGTCTCGGAGGATTTCCAATGTAGAATGGACTAAATTATGACCCCTCCAAATTGTAATTCCTATAAATTTATGGGCTTTTCCTAAAAAATCTCGAATTTAGTACATTATAAATTAGTAATCCTCAATGACTGCATTATTTTTTTCGTATATTGCTGCCTTTAATTTTATACTCCACACATAATTTAATTCCATTTTTATATGACGTATATAATATTAGAAACACAAAAACCTGACATATGTATTTCGACGAGCATTGCACGAAACAGTCATGTTGATTTTGCCAAAAAATTAGTTATGTGCTATTAGAATTAAGGTAACGTTATGTATTATATAACATTATATGTAGTATAAAACAAAACAATTGTTGTATTTTATGTATAGCTACTCAAATTAAAAACTCAAAATGCGTAAAGTACACAAAATGTAGTTACTTATATATTAGGAGTCTGTAAAATCTGTGAAATTATACATATACCGAAACTACTTCACTTAATTAATGTAAATATAAAATTCATTGTGAGTACTATTACACCTACTTTCCATATCATTAGTAGTGACATAGTGAGTAAGCATAAAAATAAAATTACACATCTTCCGCTAATTAGTGCTATATCTTATAATAAAACAACGTTCATAATATTTGAGCATTTTTCTTGTAAATTGATTTTTCATCTTAACCCAAATAATAATATGTTGTTCATTTATCTACAGCCCAAATAATGGAGTACCGTTAAGAAAGTAAAATAAACGATACAACTGAAAAGTACACATTTTGTTTGCCTTTATTTATTTACTCAATAGCGAGCAAACAGATTAAATGAGTATTGGCACTGAGCGGATAAAAAAAGAGACAGATTTTCAGAAATGGGGACATCTGATGGGACAGTTTGTCGTGCAGCGAAAACACCAAACAATCGTAAGATTGTCCCATTAAATGAACCGCAAATTATACCTAACAAAGCCATTGATCGACCAACAGCCCAGTTAATTAAATAAACTTGCTGAACACGTCGGATGTTATCGATAAAAATACAAAATTTAGGCTTTGTGTAGTTAGGAAATGTTGTGTATTTTAATGCTCACTGGAAGGTCACTGAGGCTGCTTGGCCCAATTGGAGCTTAACGGAGGAGAAAGTCTGTAATGGTAATCTAAAGTTTACTATACTTGAGGGGTAAAAAATGAAGGCAGCAATATATGATTATGAGGTGTTTCTGAGATAAATACAATGTCAAATCAATGACATGTCATCTTTAGAGATCCATAACTGGAGAAGAACGGCGCAGAGATCAATCGAAGTAAGCTCCCGAATAGGCCAAGATCTACCGTAGGTTGTAGACGATAGTTTTTGTAACATGTTAGAATTTAGATTCGTTGAAATAAAGTTTTATAATTGTAACTTACACCCGCAATCCGCTTCTCATCCCTCGTGAAGGGGACTTCTCTCTTATTTCTGGTCCTCTGTTCAGGCATCATCTGCTCCTGCTGGATGACGTCCAAAGCCTCTGAAAGCATAATCAACCAAAGTCAATATACGATTTTATCGTTGTTTTTAAGTACCTACGACATAAAAAAATATATAATCGTATCAAAAAACGAGAAACCCGAATTAAAACATACAGTATTTTATATTCATGTTCTGAGAACACAATTACGGCATATTATCCACAGAGGGATTATTATTAATTAAGATGAATTATAGAAGTCTCACGGAGACGAAGCTATTTATATGGGAGACGTGTATGAAGTCTTTATACGTGTATGAGCTGACTTAAGTGATAATTTTACACCAACTCCACCTGAAGAACATCCAAACATTATGAAATTTTTGAAAATTGTATATCGACGCCTCCTAAGTAGGTATGCTGTCGAAACTGCCAAAATTCTTTTTTCGCTTTACCATCTTTAAACCATCCAATTTACTCTATAATTTTGGTCAATGTTAAAAAAAATGAATTTTCGCTCCAAAAAAAGAAATATTAAAGGAAAATTAAACTTAGTAAATCAAATTATGTCATTCTCGGACTGAGTATGGAATCTTAGCATGGGGATCTGCCACAACAAACTATATCAACCTTTTAAATATATCGCAAAAGAGCATTATAAAAACCATTTTAAAACTTCCGATCAGAACGCCCTCAAAAGAGATCTTTAAATGTTTTGACGTACCGAGCATAAAACAAATATATGCCAAGAGTATTCTCTTACACCAATTCAAAGGCACAAAACAAAACAATAGAACACCGGCATATAATACGAGAGGCAGTAAAATGGTAAATAGAAATATACCAACTTACAACACAACTTTTGGCCAAAGAAGCTACATCTATTTTGCAACAAAACTCTACAATATCCTTCACCCAACCCTCAAAAATATTGAAAAGATTGAAGAGTTCAAAAAAAAGATAAAAGCATGGCTAAAACAAGTCGATGCAGATGAATTAGAAGGAGTATTGAAAACTTCGCAGTAATTTAAAAATAGAAAATAAATAAGTATAAACCAGTCCGCCTCAGCACAGGAACCCCTAGTGAGGAGAACTAAGAACAATAATATCTACAATTTCATTATACATACATATTATTATATTAAACATGTACAAATTGTATCTAAATAGTATCTAATAAAAAAAATAATAAAAAAATAAATGGTTTAAGATAGTACCTACAACGAAAATCGAATTATTGCAGATTCGACAGTATACGGAGGGACCTTCGATATGTGTTCTAAATCAGTTTCTTTCGTATATTAGAACGGACTATGCTAGAAACATCAATAATAGTTCTTCCATTATAAAACATTACTTTTTAACGTTTATTTAACAACGTACTAAATTATTTCCATCTCATGATTAATTTTCAACTTATATAAATCACTTTATTTTAGGTATGGTAGGCTATTTATTTTACAAAATAAGGTGAGAACGAGCTGAATTTCCGCCATTAATAATAAAATGAAATATATTTATAAAACTTTGATGTTACGGCGCTCAGTGAGTACCTACGAGAATAATCGGCGCGTTAAGTGCGGCGCTGAAAGTGAGATCTGTGTGCGGTGGCCGTAAAGGACAGATATTAAAATTAAAAACGACTGATACTGCCTCTGTGCGGAATAAAACTAGATCGACCATGTCCCGACTCGAGTGTCGAGATATAATACAAATATTGTCGTTCTGGTCACCAGATAGCAAAACAGATACAAGTGTCTGCATGATCGCCTATCATAGATATATTATATATATATATATAATCATATAACTTATAGATCATTATAATATATATATTATATATATATTATATATTATTATCTATAATAGTAAAAGAAGCCCGTGATTCCCTATCCGCCAAGATTTCTCCACAACTAGCCACAACCACCCACTGGTGGTTATGGTAGTGGATAGCCCGTGGTGTCACATCTAAAATATGCGAGTTTGGTGGGGGTGGCTGTGCGTGGGTGGGAGAGGGTGACGAAAATGTGCTTTCTAGCTTTCTTGTTTTGTTATGGGAAGGCCGCAAATGCTTCAGATTGTTTCAAAATAGGCGCGCCGATTGTGTCGGTAAGTCTAGAAAGTTCCGGAAAAACCTGCTCTAGAAAGTTCTGGAAGAAGAAGGTTCTTGAAAATTTCCGAAAGTTCTATAAGGTTCTAAGCTGAGTGGCGTAATGTGTCGGTGTGTTTAGAAGGTTCTTGTATATTCGATAAATTTCTTGAGAGTTCTGGAAGGAAAATGTTCTAGAAGATTCGCGAAAGTTCTGTGACGATCCAAACAGTGTACTAAAAATTTACGCGTGCGAAGCCGCGCGGGCACAGCTAGTTTAAATTATTGAAAAAGCAAATCGGAGAAAACAACGAGCACATCAAATATGCAATATATTTTAAGAGTTTTTGTTTTCTCCTTCTTTTTATAGTGCCATCTCGAGTCTGTTCACCGCCACAAGAACAGCTCAGTCGAGTTACGTTGGTACCAGTCCCTCAAGTTACGTAGCCATGAGTTGCAGCATTGTTCTACGATTCTTTTTCCACTCATTTTCCCCTGGATGATGAATTGGTTAAGACCAACTATACTTTGGTCTTCTCATAATAAGTCCGAGATACTCGAGCTTTCTTATCTCGATGGTCCGCAACACTTTTCGGCCTTTTTCCATACCGCTTAGGACTTCAACATTTGTATTTCTATCCACCCAGGAAACTTGTGTCAATAGAGCCACATTTCAAAGGCCTCGACTCAATCCATGCCTCCACCCCATATAAGAAAATGACGAAAATATAACATCAAACTATATGCAATTACAGGCTTAGGTCACGGTTAGGTAATAAAGGTCTCATTCTTAGAAACGCACTTCTTGCCATCTTTATTCGAGCTCTTCTTGAGATGGATCACAATTCTCATTCACCCAGTCACCAAAGTACTTGTATTGATGACTCTTTTATTAATTAATTATTGATTAGTATATTTGGTGTCGGAGGCGATCTTTTTGATACTATTAAGAATTTGGATTTACGGGTATTCATCTTCGGGTCATATTTATTATGTACTTGTTTCATTCACCTTTTTAATGTTAATAACATTGTCTATATTTTGGAAAAAGCGCTCGCAAAATCACGCTCCGCTAGCATTTCTGCTAGACTATTCCATTACCCAATTATATTCAGATTTTCGAGCTTCAAAAATAATAGATAGGGGTGGGGAGGGGGATAGTGGGGTAGCGGGGCATAGCGGGGAATCCCTATGATAGCTCGAACGAAACGCCGTGCAATGTTTCAAATGGCTCGCTTTAATTGGTCGTCAGTCGGCACGTGACCTTCACGTGCGATTAATGCCATTTCGACAGCCGTTTATGCTATATAAAAAAAAACTAAAAAACAGTGTTTTCGTTAAAAAAAAACGTGAAATTAAACAGCAATTCTTTCTCCAACTCGATTATATATTGTGGTGGTTAATTTTTCGTTTTGAAGCAGTACCTTTTGGACTCCATAATTAAAAGTACAAGAATGTCTGTGAAAAAGATAAGATTTTGTCAGTTTATGTTTTGTTGTTAAAGTAACAATACATTTATGTATTCACATATCGCAGATTTTTTATCGTAATCGTGAAAAACATATCCATAGTCGTTCGCAATGCATTAAACCATGATATTGAGTCAAAACTTGTTGTTTAATCGTAATATTTTATCTTGTAGGTATGTTTGAGTCTTAAGTACCCCACTATATCCCCCCCTCCCCTTTATACCATAAATCTCAATTATCCACTTTTTTTAAATACGAAACCAAATCAATTTTATAAGCGAATTTCGATTAGCAAGATTTAGGAGATACCTTAAATATACATAAACGCAAAATCACTTCAGTTACTTAGGCAATAAATATTTTAACAATTTCCTTCAGCCCGTCCGAAATAGTAATAATCCAAAAAAATGTTTTTAGTTTAAAAAATCATGTACATATTTGTAAAAGAGATTGCGAGATGATTGTGCTTTTTCATATAAATCATATGAGTACACGCCTTTACATCCAATACGTTTTAGCATTGTCTACTTTTACTGTTTTTAATAAGTTGTTATAACTATGTCTTACTCTCTTATATATAGGAGAAGCAAATGTATGGTTTGATAATCTATATTAATTGAGAAAGCTAACGAAATTTTATAAACCACACTGACTGTTTTTAAATGTCAACCTGTTTCGATACAGTACAGTGTACAATACAGTACAGAGTACAGTACAGTATCGAAGCCGGTAGACGTTTAAAAATAACCAGTGTGGTTTATACAAAGTTTGTTAGTTTTATTATTAATATATTTTTAACATTTAAAGCATTAACTTTGTGTGTCAGGCATTTTAACAAAATGTTAGTTATGTTAGTATATATATAACCACTTACGGAGATTTTTAGTCTACCGGTTTTGAGACGTATCCGTCTCTTCGTCAGAACAACCAATAGACTGGCATGTAAATACCACTACAGACCACAACCTATTATTCACACACTAACACCTTCCTAAAAATTTCTCACATGCTTAATGTGTGTTAATCTAACCGAAGACTAACATGCACCAAGGTTCTTACCAAAAGAGATCAGGAATTTGGAAAAAAGGAACATTTTGTTAGTTTTCTGAAATTAATAATTATGTCCATACAAAAAGTTAACGCAATAAACATCAAAAATATGAAAATCTATATTTTAATTTGTACCGTTATACTCTTTAAAATTATAATTGTTTTACGATAAATAAAATGATAAAAAATTGTATGCTTTCTGAGATAATATAAGTGTTTAATTTTGACGGTTGTATTTTTAACACCTCAATTTTAAAGACATCAAAATGGGCATGATTTCATTTAAGTGCATTAAAAGTGAACCTGATGTAGGTTAGCGAAAAAACAAATCGCGTTTTGAATTATTAGGTCACGAATGGTTGCCTCGGTTCGCCGGATTGCATCAACAAATTGTTGCGACGCAACCATATTTACGACATTTCCTCGTTTCTAGAAGCTCGCACGGGCCGCCGCTGGAGGTGGAGGTACAAGTAAGGGTCACTTCGCGTACACAGCGAGCAGATAATTATTTCCATCTTACATAAACTAATCGCGATCGAGTTTGCGGTCTAGGAAATGTGCAGTTCGCGTTGACACGTTTGTCGATTGCCCTCGATTTTTTATTACCTACCTACTCCGGGATGCGCGCGCACAATGTATCGACGGCTCCTACGTATAATATCGCAACCCACAAATCGACGATTTTTAGTTTTTTGTGAATTTTATATGTATTTAATTATATCTTTATTCCCAAGAAACAAAAGAAAAATTGCAATAAATGACGTTTTTTTGGACATATTTTATCGTATCTCAAACAATCACATATTTTTTACGAAGTATACTATCGTATGTAACACTTGCGATAATTTGCGTTGGAAAATAACATAAGATAATTTTATCGTGTGTAGCACTTACGATAACATACGTTGGAAAATAACATAAGATAATTATCGTATGTAACACTTACGATAATATGCGTGAGAAAATAACATAAGAAGATTATCGTATGTAACACTTACGTTATTTTACGTCGCGTCTTTTCCGAAGTAAAATGTTGTAAGTCGTTTATACGATGTTTTACGACGCGTCTTTTCCGAAGTTAAATGTTGTAAGTCATTTATACGATATTTTACGTCGCGTCTTTTCCGGAGTATAATATCGTATGTGCATTTCTACAAAAACCTTTAATAATTTTGACTTTTTTGTGATTATTTATGAAACTACTGTATAAAGTAAAATACTGAAACGAAATTTCAAAAAAATTGGGCAATATTTAGATTTATACCGGACGAAAATATGTTCAAATCCTTCTCCTGTAAAATTAATTTTGTGGGTTGCGATATTATACGTAGGAGCCGTCGGTATATGTGTGTTTTTACGCAACCGCATTGAAAGCTATCATGATGGATTGCTTTACTAATCATTACTGTTTTTGCTCCGTGTATCACGTTTACATTCCGTGAGATCAATAGCAGTTTTCAGATATTTCCGCCGAAAAATCATCAAATTGTAAGAAGTGATGCAACGAGTACGAATATCGAACCAACTATCCGGTGAATACGAATAATTCAACAAGGTAATTATTCTTACCGCCGGCAAATTTTTGTGCAAAAAGCCCAACATTTGTAACTTCTCAGGCATTAGGCGATTTATTTTATCCGTTTGCTTTTACATTCCCAGGGGTCGAAAATAAATATCAATTTTTTCACGCTTACGAGAGGTCATGTTATTAGATTTAGATTGAAATTATTTTAAAAGAACAGAAATTATTTTATAAGAAAAAAATTTTTACACACAACGGAAATAAAATGAAATGAACAATACATATTACAAAACAAAAACTAGATGAAATGAGCACCTAACCTTATTAATAACCCAACGAAACTAGATGAAAGAACTCATATTATGCTGTGAAGCAAGTAACAATTGACAGCTTGAGAACTCAACAAATCCATTTATTCAATGTTAAGGAAGTCCCCGATAATAGAGTGCATAGGTGTGTTGGGTTACACGGTGCACAGCCAAACCGTAATTTAAGTTGCGTTGAGTTATAAATAGTTTGTTTTTATAACTAATATTCGGTAAATATGTACTATTCGGCGAATACGAATATTCGTGTTCGTATTCGTTGCATCACTAATTGTAAGCTATCAAACATTATAATTCCGTTATCTATCCGTCAGTCTGGATGTTTGTCTGCCCGTTCGTAACCTCCGTAATATCGTTCAAATTCAAAATAAATTTTTAAGGTAATTTAATTTAGACTAAAAAACACAAATTAAACAGCTGGAGTTGGGGCTTGGGACAAAAATTGACAAAAAAAAAATGAATGAAGATTAATTTCTAAAACTAAATATCTGGTGATATCCATTTTATTATTGACATTATATTAATTTATATCAGGAATTCATTTTAATATTATTAATAAATTATATTAGTAAGTAGGTGCATTAAGGATTGATTATGTCGACATAATCATAGTAAGAATGAAAATAATAAGAATTATAAGTGAGGTGTCTTTAATAAGAATGAGAACTTTAACTACAATTATCTCAAAACAACACTTTTACTGTTATCTATTGTAGTTCTAGTATTGTGCCAACGATATTGTTAAAATAAACAGAAACAATTCAATGTTGTATTTTTATTTATCTACAATAAAAATTATTTTCATTGTACACTTACATAGGTAAATTTTTGGTCGCGGGTCAATTCTGACTGTTTGTTAAAATGCGAGGCAAGCGAGCGGATATAGATTGTTTATTTTGCCAGAAAATTGCCACTGCTAGTGGATTTCATCTTTCTACAATTAATATTATCGGTATTATCTAATTGAATTTTGTCTACTAACCTGTTTTTAAATTCATTAAAATCGCTGCTTTTTATAATTTTGATCAAACTGATATCAACAGATGAGACAGTCCAAGATATAAAGCTACAGATACACATGCTTATTTAGTGGCACGTGAGCACGCGCAGTATCGACCTTCTTTAGGCCTTGCTTATTAATGGCATGTGTGTACGCACATTGCTAGTAATGAGCATGCCACCTAGTGGCATGCTCAAAAATCAACCGCCGTTTGATTTATAAGCATGCCACTGTCATTCACCATAGAGAAGGGGTAACTTTGGAGCATGTGTGAAAAGGCTTGCTTATTATGAGCATGCTTACGTCATTCGCGGGCTTCGCGGCTAGTATTGTCAATGCGATCTTCCAGTCCGCGACAGATGAAACAAATATGGCGCGTTGGGGAGATGATAAAACATTACTTTTCGTGACTTATTATAGGAATCACGAATATCTGTGGAATACTCTGTCACCGTTGTGTAAAAATAATATAGTGAGAAATAATGTTTATGAAACTTTATTAATAGGCATGAATGATTCAAATTTTACAATAAAAATTATTAAAACTAAAATCAAAAATGTGCGGATGGAAACTCGGGAACTTTTTTGATTTATTGGTTCGATTGAATTTTCTATTTCAGTTTGCAAAGTTTCCATTTTGAACAAGAGCGTCTCTATTCTATGACAAGAGCATGCCACTAATAAGCATGTGTGTTTGATTGTTAGCTTTGGGCATGCTTATTTATGAGCATGCCACTGAAAAGCATGCCAGTAATGAGCAAGTTTGTACAGTTGTTAGGGCATGCTTATTAGTGGCATGCTCATTAGCATGCTACTAAATAAGCATGTGTATCTGTACCTTAAGCCTCCGTGTCGATAGGCGATAGCCGCGGTAAACAATCGAGAATAGATGGGCGATACACAAACATCGTCCTTACGCTCCAGTGCATACATTCTAATATCGCGCCCAAAATATTATGGAGATGGTACAGCCTTCAATTGTTTGGATTATTAAACATGTCGGCATCAATTCTCACGGTACGGCTTGTGCGAGAAATTACTTTCCAATAAATTATTAATGAATCGAAACAGAAAAACAAAGTGCTACGGGAGACGTGTTGAAAATGGAAATGGAAAAGTGAATCTCGAGAGGGAAAATATAAACCGAATAGATTTGAATATGAAATTATAAGCCTTATGGATTTGATTTTGTAGACGTGCCTGCTGGCTTAGTGGTAGAGACGTTTGCCTAGTGAACCAATGGTCGGGGCGTGAGCCTCACCCGGACCAGCGAGGTTGTATTGAGGTGACACCACAGAGTCTAAATTATACAGAGATTATACAGAATTATACAGAGAGAGAACTAAACCCCTTATTTTGGCGGGAAGACTAGGACACAGCAGAAGTATGTCCCCCCTCGCATGTAAAGACACATTTATAATCCAGTTCTCGCATGTTGAAATTCCCTAGTAAACAAAACGTATTTTTACAATAGACGTAGTTTTTTTATTATTATTTCGTTCTATTATCTAAAAAGGTATTTTTATAATAAAAGGCGACTTATTTACTGCGACATTATACTTTTTATAAGTATTTTATTTGACCTTTTCAAAATTGTTTAAAAATTTGCAAGCTCGTAGTAATTGTATAAACAAGTCAAACCTATGGAACTAGCCGTGGAACCAGACCGTACACAGAAAATTTCCGTTGGTTAATGTCTACATATTTTGCTGGTCAGTGGACGACATGTATTCCGTGCACGCATCTCTATTTTTTAGAATTAAATTAATAATACTGAAACTAGCCGGTCACTTAGAACTAAATTGGGCAGACTCGCCCGGGTCTAGCAGCTGAATGAGCTTACAATCTATAATACATATACATCTATAATAACAGGGTGTAACTGCTACTTGGGTGTGGGTGGTGCCACTTTGGCGACATTTTAGTTTTTTCAGGGTTTCACCCCGTTTAGGAGTCGGTCGAAAAGAAATGCTAAACTCGATCCTTAAAAAATATGGAAATATTTGTGTTCCTTCAGTATATAATATGTCGTGAACCAAGTGATTAATTGGACGTTATTTATAATGCCCAGACAGTATTAAAAATGACAACCCAAACCGAGCCTTGTGATAAGCAATTATTAAAACTGAATTACTTATTACACTGTCCGGGCATTATGAATATTGCCAAGTGTTTGTTGGGCAATTTTATATTTTAAGTACATGCGGGAACCGATAACAAATGCATGAAGCGCACTGACCAGGTTGGGTTAGGTTAGCATAGGTTAGATTAGGTTAGGTTTAATGATTTTACTGTCACGCAATAAAATAATTTAACATAAAACACTATTTCTTATTATTCTGCCCGATAGGTGAAGGACATTATTTATAATGCCCGGTAATATATATATATATATATATCTATAGATATTATATATATATATATATAATTAGATATATCTAGATATATATATATAATATATATCTATATATATATTATATTTATATATATATTTATATTTATAAATATATTATATTAATAACCTCGCAGAACTATATTCCTGCCTTGATTTTGAGTCGAAAATGTTCAAGCAGCCATGACCTAATATCAATAGTTGAAGATATGCTACATAGTTCATTTTCATTTTGCATGTGTGGCAACTATCAAAGCTCGTATTATTTTAAAATAAGAATTTTAATTTTTAAGTATACCTATACTAACTCTGTTGACCGTTAACAAGATCAAACTTAATCTTCTCCGCAGGTGGACATTCTAACAACCCGGTTAAAATGTTATCATTTATATACATACATATGCGTATCAAACATAATAATTTCGTTGTTTGTCCGTCTGTGCATCTATCTATCTGTCTGTCCGTCCGTAACGTGTAACGTCCGTAATTTCGTTCGAATTCACAGCTAAAAAACAAATTAAACAACCGGAGATGGGGCTTGAATCTGGGCTAGCAAACCCTTACCAGCCGCTCTACGCATGTTGCTACGACCGCCTCTCCGTCGACCGCAAAAAATATACTATAAATACAAACTAGGGTTTAGCAAAGACGAGAAACAATGTTCCGTCATCTTCGATGGGTTACAGTGTAAGCATAAAACTTGTACGTTATGTATAAGAGTTAGTTAGGTCTGGATGATAGATACATTCGTATTGCAATACATTCTTGAAATAATGCGCATCAAATACGTTTTACGCGAAAATTATCTCATAAAAGAGATAAAACTTTGAATAACACATTTTGTAATGCAATAAATAAATGTATCGGCCTTGTGTGGCGTAGGAAAGTAGTCCGCCGAATGTATTCATATGGAAATACTTCAAGGCGCATATTGCTTCACGTGCCATCCTCGTTTATTTGATCATATCAACCGAAGTTGTTGAACCATTTTTGTTGTTGCCGCACTCGGGTACGAGTTTGTGACGGCCCTCGCCGATTGCTTGCTGCTAGGCCCTGCTGGCGGATGTGTATGAGATTTAAATTAAAATAAAAGTTTTAAAGATTACAAAATTAATATTATTTATACAAAATGCTCCCAAAACACCCAAACACGCTTTCACAATCACTTTAATTGTCAAATTGACACTCTGCTACATAATCATCCGTATTCTGAAAATAACAATGTCTGGATCTTTAGATCTTTATCCCAACACTTAATAGACGATAATAAAAATTAAAAGTAAACGAGACATAGCTTTCCGTCGGTGTTTGTTTCTGTAAGTTTCTACGTGAGATAGATATAGAGGGAAGGAAAAAGACGTAAATTTTTATCTGTCAAATGTCAAGATGGGAAGATTTGAATACGCGGTAACGCGGTCATGACAAGTTTAGCCATGATATTTCATCTGGACGCTGTAGATGAAGAAATTAATACGTTTGTAAGAAACAATCTTTTTTATATCATCTTTTAATACAGTGTATTTGAGCCGTAGAATTACAAAATCCGCTCTGGACATTTTTAATTTTTATTATCATCTATTAAGTGTTGGGATAAAGATCTTAAAGATCCAGACATTCATCCGTATTCTGAAAATAACAATGTCTGGATCTTTAAGATCTTTATCCCAACACTTAATAGACGATAATAAAAATTAAAAATGTCCAGAGCAGATTTTGTAATTCTACGGCTCAAATACACTGTATTAGAAGATGATATAAGAAGATTGTTTCTTACAGTCGTATTAATTTCTTCATCCACAGCGTCCAGATGAAATATCGTGGCTAAACTTGTCATGACCACGTTCGGCGTTACCGCGTATTCAAATCTTCCCATCTTGACATTTGACAGATAACAATTTACATCTTTCTCCCTCCCTCATAGAAACAAACACCGACGTAAAGCTATCTCTCGTTTATTTTTAATTTTTATTATCGTCTATTAAGTGTTGGGATAAAGATCTTAAAGATCCAGACATATCTGTCAAAAAATGTCAAGGTGGGAAGATTTGAATACGCGGTAACGCCGAACGCGGTCATTATAAGTTTAGCCATGATATTTGATCTGGACGCTGTGGATGAAGAAATTAATACGATTGTAAGAAACAATCTTTCTTATATCATCTTTTAATACAGTGCATTTGAGCCGTAGAATTACAAGATCCGCTCTGGACATTTTTAATTTTTATTATCATCTATTAAGTGTTGGGATAAAGATCTTAAAGATCCAGACATTGTTATTTTCAGAATCGGGCCGAATGTTTGCCTCCCATACAAAAATTTTGACATTGGTCTTCTGTTATATTAACACTCTTCGCCTGCTATTTCTACGCTCACGCAGTTCCATATTTTGAAGTTTGTACCACACTGAAATAGTACTTTTTTCTTAAAAATATCCAGTTGTATACAGTTTCCTTTGAACCATAATATTTGGTTTGACATATTTTAACCTAGAAATTAATATTAAAAACGTCAAACGACACGTCTTATGACAAATCCCATAGTCAATCCAAGGTCAATATACTTACCAAAGAAAAAATAAAATTAATATAAGAAAGTATTTATTTATTTATTTCTATATTAAAATTGTACAGATTTTGGATGGACTATGCCTGTCTCACTAGAAAAGTCTGTGTCGATTGTATACATATTGATTTCATTCTTGGAGTGACTCGAATATTAAATAATAGATATAATATTTCTACAAATCAGATAATGTCTGATTGTATTTTAAAATAATCTGTACCTACATCTCGATTCTTTAACATTTTTTCATACGATTACTCTATTTTTTAAATGACGATGTGCACACTGTATCCAACATTATTTTTAAAGCAATTATATAATAGAAGCTAATATACTTGACAAAATTTGTATCACGCATAAACGTATGGTCATGCACAAACAATTTCTTAGGCAATGCTTAAAAACATAAATGTACATAATAATGGATACATACTCCACAATTAAATAAATATTGCAAAAACTAATTTATTGTACTTTTTTCCAACAGAGATTTAGCGCTGTGATCCAAAAAGGTATCCTAATTTCACGCGAATTTGGTTTAAATATAATCCTAGTGATTAATGATTCTTAAATCTTTAAACCGGATCGCTCGTGTGGTTTTAGGGAGGTGCCCACGACTGACTGCGCGAATGCGGATAATTTTTCTGCCACTTGTTTAGCTCGAATTGTGGTGCTTTAGAAATTTCAATGCAACCTTATTTTAAATGCATTTTTAAGAATTTTACAGTGGAATATATTTAAAATAATGGGATTTTTTTAATGCACGACATGCAACACTTACATTAATACAATACATTCAGTAATATAATGCTTAAAGTAAATTTTTGACAATGTCGTAGGTAAGTATTAGTTCAACTTCTGCAAGAGCAAACATTGAGCAATTTTAAATCTTAAATGAAACTACGTACAGTAATAAACATTCATGGCAAATTTGGATAAATCAATCTTACTTTATGACTTTACAAACATTAAAATGACTTTACAAACATTAAAATGCTCCCCTCGATAATTGATATTTTAAAAATACTCGTAAATGTAGGAGGTGTCAATGTCTTTTCGTCGATATATCTTTTTTACTAAAAATTATTAATACTTAGATAATGGAATGAATTAGATAGAAAAAAATCGTAATATAGTTAGTTACATGGAACCGAAAATTGTGCCATTTGGTTCCCAAACTAAGGTAGGCTAGTGGTAAGCTCAAACGTATCCAATCGATGTATTTGATATTGATGATTGAACTTGACATGAAATCGTGGTAAACGGAATTAATCTAAAAAACGACCCTGAGTTGGTGAAGTGAAGTTTGGTATTAAAATATTAAAAAAATGAAAGTATATATTCTTTGTATTACCTCTAAGAATTGAGATTTTGATTTCTTCTTGGCATTGCGTGATGACCCTTTCTATCTTCTGGGGAGCGGTGGGAGGATTCTGGCATCGTTTTTCCTGGAAAAATATTATCTCATTAATAAATGTAGAAATTTCTTTTAATTTTCATCGTTTTTCTTTATTTTTCAACGACAGTTCATCTTAAAACCACGTGACGGGTGACAAAAACTAATTGTATAACAGAATTAGTCGCAGAAAAAATAATCTTGATTAAATTGATAAACAAATACTATTAAAATTATTTGTTTTGGAAACAAACGTATTATTATTAATTAACAGCCTTTAAGGACATTTGAAGGTTTCTTTAAAACAACCTTGACGTTTGTTCCTAATCTCCCTTCTTAAAAGGGTATAACATTGTTTTATATAATAAATAAATTAGAAAGGTCCAACCAAATATTTCCAATATAAATATGGTTAGCTTGGATTTATATTTCAATATAAATCCAAGCCAACCAAATATTTCATAACGTATTTATGGCAGAATGATATTAATATAATATGATACATTTAGTTATTTCCATTTAATTTCTTAGATGTTTCTCAGGTCTTCCTTGTGTAATTCTGACATTTTAAGTAACTACATAACTATAGTTAGAGAAGATAGAGCGCCACATTCTTCTGTCCTGACATACAGCTCTCGCTTCATCCACATCCATACATCCATACATCTCATTGTTGTTGGAAGATTGTTCTATTAGAAGCCTAACCAGCGTTTAGGCTTCTAATAGAACAATCTTCCAATATCTTGTTTACCTGTTCATGTAAGGTCTTTCACGGACGTCCTCTATTTCAGGTGCGATTAACACTCGCTCGCGTCTTATGGCTTTCTTATCACCTTTTCCTAAAACGTTTGTTGCACATAATCGATCCACGTGACCCATTCTCAATCCTCTTCATTGATATTATTTTGCGCAATGATTCGCAATTTATGTCACTCAATTACCACTGTGCATTGTGTCGATTAACGTTTTAATTTTTTAAAGATTTTTTCTCATATGGCTATGGAGTATTTCTGCGAAGGATGTCGATCCGACCGAAACAGCCGCGCGTCCCCATTGTTTGCTGAAAACTCAGTCATCAGGTTTGATCAACTTCGCCAGACCAGACACCGCACAATGGGTGATTTGGGCCCAGACAGCCGCGAGGAGATTGCTGGACCCTCGAGTACCTGTCCAGAGCCAGTTGCTACATTTTACGCAGCCTTCAGGAAACGTGCCAACTACAATAATAATAATTTTGTCGCGTTGCTTTATAGTCTATTCCACTATCTAATGCGGTACCAAAAACAAAATAATTGTGCAGTAAAATACTAATGCTCAATATTACGATGTCAAGACGATTATCGACTCTATATAGGGCAGTAGTGACGTACCCACGATTTAGCTAAATTGATTTATGAATGCAATTTTCTATTTTGTTTTTCCAAAGAAGAAAAATGTATAAAAATTAAATTAAATCGCAAATTAATAAATATAAAATAAAATGGGTATATCTAAAGTTTTTTTGTATCTACAGTTTTTGTTATTTATGATGGTAAGTAAGTATTGCAAATTAAAAATTATTGTTTTTTGGGAAAAGTCACCATAATGCTTTATAGGTACAGATAACATATTACTATATATTTCTATATTGAAAAAGTCTACACAATTTTTAAGTATCATACTTTTTATCTATTTCAATGTAAAAGGAGACCTACTTTATTCACTGATTTCTTAAAAAAACAAATTATTTAACTCTGAATATATCTTGAAAATTTTTAGAGACTAGTGTGGCGAATCGCTATAGAACCTGACGGAAAGACATGAGTCAAAAAATATTACGCGACCTAGGGTAAATATATTGCGTTGATTCATAAATACATAAGTGGCGTTTTATAAATGAAATTGAAAATATTATTTTATAAACGTTCAATCACTAATATATATTTACCATTATTAAGCACTTGTTTCGATTTTGATAGAAAATTATTAATTTCTCGCTCAAAAATTATTGGAGGTTTTGATAGGAAAAAGGTATGAACTCTACGGGACGATTCCTGTGCATTTTGCAGTGACTTGAACAAGTGTAAATCTGCGGAAATAAGGTAGATAGTGGAAAGGGAGTGGTAAGAAAGTGTGTACAAAGTATCTAAAAAAAGTGGTAAAAAAGTATGTACAAAGTATGTAAAAAAAAAAACACCAAGAAAATTTCAAAAAAATCTTGGGTTTCTATGACCGTGGTTATGTGACGAAGATACACCGTTGAATCATCAATTTAATACTTTTATATAACGATGTTTATTAAACAAAATAATAGCTTCGTAACTGACGAACACCCAACTGCCTGCTCTAAGCAAAGTAAATAGATGCCATAAAGAGAAACAGTATTACAAAAGAAATAATAAATCTTTTATTTGTAACGGCATCTATATATCGATGAATCAACCGAATATAGTCAGCGGTATTATGAAAATAACAAGACTGGTACACACGGTGATTGTTACACCAACACTCAAAAATAGAGAAACGTCAAGACATACTCAAATGTCAATATTTCTATCATTGTGACGAAAATATTGCCCCTACTTTAATATTTCAACTCTTTGGATGAAGAAATTAGTAAATGTGTGTGATTTCTACTAACATTTAAAATAATATTAGTACTTATTTTATATTATATATTATTCATCAAAAACTTATATTTCAAATAAAACTCCAGATTGAAATTCCTAGTTTGCGTGATGATATGACGTGAAATAAATAGGTCGTTTTTAAGAACACCCAGACATCGTGGAGGTCCAACATTACAGTCCATAGATGTGTAATCAAATATAATATACAAATACCTATTTTATTTTAAAATGGTTTATATGCCATTATTGCACTACTGTTGGGCATTGAAAAGTGATATTGCACCATCGTATATGTATACATAAAAACACAGATTGCAATTTCTGCTGCCTGTCTTGGGTTTTTAATGACAATTACTTATACACCCCTTATACTCCACATTCTCCTCAATCAACAGATCGCACTAATTAGACCATGCAGATTCATGACTACTTTCCAAAGATCGCATCTAAAATGGTTAAAGTCTTAAATGTAAATTCATTAACTTTAATAATTAGGTACGCGGGCATAAATAAATACGAGTGTTGGGATAATAATAATAATAATAATATTTGGATAATGTATATAGCTCCGTTTTCGCGAATACTCAACTCAAGGGCGCTTAATAAGGCGGACTGTTGTATATCTACGTCTTGTCTATTTTTTAGTGTGGGAGTAACAGTGACCAAAATAACAAAGTCGTTATTTTCAGAATACGGCTGACTACATGTGTAAGAAAATCTCTGTGAGTGGGGCGGCCATTTCAAAATGAAGTGCTAAGCCTAATAGTACCTACAGATTGGTAGAAGATAGCACATAAAATAATGTATTATTGTATATATTACAGATATTACAATACATGGACAGAACCGAGCTCAGTTGTTACGAAGGTCGACCAATAATTGCCGCGGTAAAAGTAAGTTCAGCGAAGCTAACTAGTGCGAGCGATTGGTCCGAACGCTGCATTCTGCGAGAATTTGTTTAACTCTAAGAGTGATGACTAAGGTACACGTATTCTGACAATCTCTCGACAATTATATATTTACTAGATCACGTATTTACCAGATAGACAGATCATAACTGAATCCTACAGAAGGTGCTCTTCCATATTCCGAGAAATAGAACATCCTATACTGAAAATACTCTTGCATAAGAGTAGCTTATTGGTCTTATGGATAGGACTCTTGCCTCGTGATATAAAGGTCGCGGGTTCGAACCTCACTCCAGACCAGCAAGTTAGTCCTATTTTCATAGCACGAGCGTTTAGTTTAGTTTGAAAATAGTAAGAATATTGATGTGACATGTATTCCGTGTGCGCATCTCTATTTAAAAAAAAGCACATGCCAACGCAAATGCGATAATTGTAACGATATTCACCTCTTCAATACTGATCTTACCGCATTAAAAATAATCATATATATTGTTTGTATTTTATTCTAACTCCATTCAACAATTTTATCTTAACACCACTCAACTAACGAAATTAAATCATCATCACTTAACCGACTTCGGTCAATCACTCATTGCATCTCATTTCCTCTTTCTGCACCTCTACCCCGACTCCAACCTCCTCACCCTTTTATCCCATCAACACTCTTTAATTAACTCATTTCTTCTTATATTTTTCATTATTTTACTTTATTTTATTTTATTTTAATATTGTCTGTTGCTTACTATAAACTAACTCAAAAATATTATCTCATCCAACAAATTTGCTACGCCTTAAAACATCTGTGAATCTTTGTAATTAATTTATGCAATGTATACCGTTCTCTAATATTTTAATGATTAAAACTGTTAAGCTTACTTAATAAATAAATATAATAAAATGGATATACCAATAGAATTACGCGTAGCAAAACCTGAATCATGACAGAAGAAAAAATATATAAAAGGATGGACCCCAAAACATTAGGGGGTATTAAAAAAAATCGGCAGTTGAGAATCAGGTGTAACCCATGAACTGAAAGTTATGTAAGATGGGACTGGGCTGGACGTGTCCAAAGAATACCTTCTCCAGGGTATTTATGTACAGCACTGCTTCAGCAAACCCAAGGGACGCAATAGCGAGGAAGCCCTTGAAGAAGATAGGCCAATAATATTGAGTAAGAAATAAGAAAGACGTTCAAGGACCGGGATTATGAGGATACATGGTAGCGACAAAATCTTCTACATGAGATGGTAGAGATCCTCAACGGATCGTAGCTACGTGATGATGGTAATGAAATCATCTGGTTTTTTTTGGGTCGCAATCCGGATTGGTCTCGCTTTCTCCACTCCTCTCTGTCACCTACCAGCCTCTTCATTTCTTGGTAGGTGCTACAGCGCACATCTCCGATAATCTGGTCTACGTAGCTTAATCTCGGGCGGCCTCTACGATTGTTGCCTTCGACATTTCCCTCGACGATGGTTAAAAGCCTGGTTATATTATGGCCTATCCAAATTGCTCGCTTTTGAGCGATTCTGTTAAAGAGCCGCCTCTTTTCGCCCACCCTGCTCAACACCTCGTCGTTTCGGATATGTTCTGACCAATGGATTCTCGCCATGCGCCTGTAGCACCACATCTCAAAGGCCGCTAGCCTCCCGGACAAGCTCTGGCCGATGGTCCATGTTTCGCTGCCATACATCAGCACACTCCAGACAAGAGTTCTGATCAAGTTTTTCCTAACCTTTAAATCTATGTTGGGGGATTCAAGATTTTGGATTTTTTTTCGAAGGCGACTCTTGCTTGTTGTATGTATTCTGCTTATGATGTCAGTCTCTGAGCGGCCATCTTGGGAAATTATGCTGCTCAAATATGTGTTTTATTAGGTCACATTTAAAAGTTTGAATTGAAGCTCAGGCATATGAAGTATTTCATTCAAACCATCGTCGTGCGCCTACCCACACAAGCACAAGGTAAACCAAAAAAACAATTAATCATGAATTAAATACATTTACACGGATATCATGTAATCATAGTTTTTAATTATCATTTCTTAAATTTGACTAATGAACATGATGTTCGCAAAACTACAGCAGTCTCAACCGGAAACAGTTCCCTCGTGAATCTAGCGGTGGAGAGGTAGACGATCGTTATCCAAACACTCAAAAATAAACCGAGGATATAGACGTCCGTTCAATGTTTATACGTGAATATTTTGAAGCAAACCATCATCATTTAAATGACAATACATGCTTATATCGTTGTCCACACTCTTGCCCCGCATTTCGACAACATTTTTTTTTTTAATTTTTTTCAAATGCATTTTTTTTACACGATAGATTTTTACAAGTTTTTTACAACATATGTTGGATTTTTCTCTTCTACATGAGTGACATAGACTCGTGTGTAGAAGAGGAGTATCTTTACATTTTACATTTACAGATAATAAAATGTACATATTCATCATTTTATATGTATAGTTATAATTAGTAAATAATAGGTACATATATATAATAATAAGTAAGCAGTAAGTAAAGTAATAACTAAGTATAATAAGTAAGTAATATGTAATATTTAGTAAGTAATACGGCCGTATTTTGAAAATAGCAATCGTGGGTATTTCAATAACTGGACAATTTATTGTATAACATTGTAACGTCGTCAATTTCGACGTTATTAAGTTTGTCAGGTTTGGAATTGATGAATTCAACCGATCAGAAAGATCTAGAATGTAAACAAACGTTAAGTTATTCATAAATTGTAAATAACCGAAATAGCAATCATTGCTCCGGAATAATGGCCGGCCGCGCATAACCAAAATTTTTCTGTAATTACGTTTTTTCTATGAAAGTGTGCAAAGATAATAATTGTTGAAGATAAATAAACAGACACCATGAAAACATTTTTTAAAAATCTTATATACATAAAAGGTTTTTATGCGCGGTTGGAAGTCTACACTTTTTAACACGACTGCTTCAAGGCCGGCGCCACACTGCGCTGCGCGGATCTTCAGCCGCGTCTCTTCGGTCGCGGAACGCCGCTACTTTTCTTTCCATACAATATGCGCTCATCAAACACACTACGCGGATGATCAGCCGACTCATTTGCTTTGCCGATTTTACGCTGCGGAAAAAATCAAGTACTTTGGACCAGGGCAAACGGGTGGTTATGATAGCTAGTTTCAACACTTTTAAATTTGAATATTTCATATTTGAAAAAACGTTAAATGTAATAAGAATATAAAAAATTTGTTATATTTGTATATTCCACAACCGGATGTTACATACAGGGTGTACCAGAGCTAGCAGCAGAAACTTGGCCGATAGATGCCTTCCTATGTTATGAATCTAAAATGTTCAAGCAACCATGACCTAATCAATAGTTATGGAGATATGCGACATGATAGTTTGCATTTTTTTAAAAATATTTCTGACTTATTTTTTGCAAAACGTTGGACTATCATTACAGTAACTTATATCTAATATAAAACATTCATTCCCTTTAATACAAGTCAAATAAAATGATAAAAACTTTTCAATTCCAATTGAAAAACATGATAAGTTACTGTAATTAATTAATTATGGTTGCTATATACGATAAATATCCATGGTTGCTTGAACATTTTAGACTCATGACATAGGTAGGAATCTACCGGCCAAGTTTCTGCTGCTAGCTCTGGTACACCCTGTATATTCGAAAAATATTGAAAAATAGTGCAGTTATATATAAATGTGTCAAAAACAGTGCATATACTATATTCCATGGTGCAATGCATAAATATTTTAGATGCTATATTGAAAATTTAGTGTAATTAATTATGGTTTAAGATATTCTATTTTTATAATGTTTTTATTGCAAACAGTCATCAATTTATTTGTGATATTTAAGTCGTAGGTTTGACCTAAAATTAATTATTATTATTCCTTACCTACTCTTATCAAAATTATAATTTTGCTGTCTGTCCATTTGTCCGTCCATCCGTCCGTCTGTCTGTCCCCGTAACTTCATGTAACGTCCGTAATTTCGTTCGAATTCACGGCTAAAAAAACAAATTAAACGACCGGAGGTGAGGCTTGAACCCTTGGCCAGCAAACCCGAAGGCGACAACGTTAGCGATGTTGCTATCGCCGAGCCTGCATTACTCGTCAAAAATACAGTACATACCATCTCATGTTCCGCCCAATTGCCAGGATTTACAATAATGAATTTAACTGCCGGCAGGGGAAGTATAAAAAAAATGTTCAAATATTTTGATAAAAGTCGTTATTACTGTTTCATGGGTGTCGGATATAAATTATTAAATACTTATTCTTTAGGAACCAGAATGTAAAAGTACCGTCATTTTTGACGGGTTACAGCTAGTTCTTTTCTTAATAGTCATTCTATGCTTTAAAGGTATAATGCATTATATTTATAACCTGTTTTTGTGTATACGCTATATTTCTACTTATTTATTGAATAAAACCTTATAAGAGCGTTGATGTGTCTGACACATCTGGTAAAGTATTTTTTTAAAATTCAAAAAATGTTTAATTTTTATTATGAAAAGTGCACAATCACTTTGAGGAACATGTTTTAGACGAACTGTATCCGTGAAGACGTAGCTTATCTTATTGTGGCAATACGTATAAGTGGTATAGCTTGACATTTATAATTCAATGTAACCTTATTGGAAAAGATCTGTGATTTATCCCGCCGAGCAAGCTGTCCGAACACCGGCACTGCAACTGTACGGGGCTGTCACTGCAGTGTATTAAATGTTGCAATTTTGGGTTTAAGATAATATCTCTTTTGATGTGCATACCACAAGCCACGTAAATCTGACAATCCAGATAGCTTTAATTTAATAAGGTTGTTTCAGAGGTTCGGGTAATTTTCATTTTATAATTAGATCACGGATAGAACTGGAATTGAATTCATGAATTTGTTGTGCTATAATGACAGTGTAAATCGAATGTATTGTAGTTAGCCTTGCCATAACTTGGCTAATCACAGGACGCGGCCAGAAATACAATATTGTCCTTCAGCAGACTTTTAATTCATTATTATATATGTAACACGGTGCAACTATTTTACAAAGGCGTATTACAATAATAATGTAAGTTTATTATTTCAGTAATTTGCTAGAAAAACGTCGTTTACAGGGAAATTAAGATACTTTCGAATAGCTTGAATATCACAGACATATTTTCAAAATTGCTGAATTCCCTTTTATTACTTTCTTTCTTTTAACTCGTGGCTTCTGTTTGCTTGACGAAAAAATTTGGATCGATTTTAAACCCTTTTCCCATGATCCAATCGAGCTGAAACTTTGCAAGCAGACTCGTAGCGACGATCAAGAAGATCTATCAAATTTTCGTTAAAAAATAATAATAATTATAGTATAATTTTGGATTTTTTAATTTTTAATGGTTTTTTCATACAAGTTTTATGAAGATTCCGACGCAAATATGGTAGACACGGAACCCGAAAATGAGAAAGGGAGTATTGTAAAAACTTGGTTTTTATGGGTTACTTTTTTATGTGTTTTAAACACGGGCAAACGAAGATATTTTATTATATATCCTTTTTTGTTTTTGATTTGTTTTGTTTTTCTGATTGTTGAATTTTGTCAATTGTATCTTATAATTGAGATTAAAATTGTTATTGTTTAGAATCCGCCGTTGGATATAACGGATGAACCTGTTTCCTTTACCACAGACCTCGGTCCAGTTAAGGAGACAGTGAAAATCTTTTACATAAATACACTAATCATAACTACTGAAACAATTGTAAAGGTAAAAGAGTTCTTTTGTACTTACTGTATATGCCTTAAAATAAATGCTGCTGTAGGTATGATTTTTGTTTAGTTTCTATATTTATCTTGCGTACAACCTACATGATAAGAAGTGATGAGGCTTAAATGACACTACTTAGTTGAATTTTGTTGAGAGAAACCTGGCATTCATATGAAACATATACAGGGTTATTTGTAAAACATTAATAACCTCGCAGGACTATACTCCTGCCTTGATTATGAGTCGAAAATGTTCAAGCTACATGACCAATAGTTATGGATATATGAGACATCAAAGTTTGCATATTTTTTTTCAATATTTCTGACTTATTTTTTGTAAAACGTTGGACTATCATTACAGTAACTAATATCAATTACGAAAAATTTATTCGTTTCAATACAAGTTAAATAAAATGATTAAAACCCTGAAAAAATTCCAATTGGAATGTTTTCCAATTGGAATTCGAAAGTTTTTATTTTTTTATTTGGCTTGTATTAAAGGGAATAAATTTTTCATACTCGATATAAGTTACTGTAATGATAGTCCAACGTTTTACAAAAAATAAGTCAGGAATATTGAAAAAAAAATGAAAACTTTTATGTCGCATATCTCCTTAACTATTGATATTAGGTCATAATAGCTTGAACATTTCCGACTCATAATCAAGGTAGGAATATATTCCTGCGAGGTTATTAATGTTTTACATATAACCCTGTATAGATATGTATATACATATATATAAAAAAATTTACGCTTCAACAGGCCAGGAGGCCCATTTACAGAAACGAAATACATCACAAAACACCCAGGCTTGAGTAAGTCACATCGATTAAAATTGTGACCTCACGAATCGGAATCGAACCCGGAAACGTCGGTGTGGGGAGCCAGTGTCATACCCACTGCGCTAGGAGTGCCGCCAATCATATATGATACAAATGAATAATTTTCCATCCACACACTCGGCTAAGACTTCCCACGTACGATAATAAGTTACGTGTTTCTTTTAGCTCTGATTCATCGCGCTTTTGCAATCGCGTTACCATTTTTGGTAATGCGATCTCTGTTAGAAGCTTTTTAAAATATATTTTATTGAAGACATCCATATTTACATTGGCTTACAGCTTAAATTATATGACGGTTTTTTATGTGTTTAATTTTTCTTTTAACGTTGCCACCCAATAAGAGAATATAATTTTGTTACCTACGATGTTAATATTTTTTTCATCGTATTAATAATTTAGAACAAGACCTAACCCGGTTAAGATGATTACAAAAAAATACTTAACAAGTG
The DNA here is from genome assembly GCA_016648135.1 of Agrypnia vestita. NCBI lineage: Eukaryota > Metazoa > Arthropoda > Insecta > Trichoptera > Phryganeidae > Agrypnia > Agrypnia vestita. The sequence goes on from JADDOH010013912.1 coordinate 28,441, forward strand.
AATTCTTGCCATATTTATGAGTTGCAACCACAACTTAACTAACGGCAATAGTTATGGAGATATCAGACATCAAAGTTTGTATTTATTTTCAATATTTCTGATTTATTTTCTGTAAAACGTCAAAATCATTGAAGTAACATATCCAGGGGCATGCAGTGAGAATATTGAAGCATGATATTAACGGTATCACATATTTAAAAAATGGTCCATTATCAACCATAATGATGGACCCCGCAATGGGATCCGAAACGTCGGCCAGAAAGGTCGTAAACACGGCATAATACTCCAGAAGATTTTGAGTGGCCGTGAAAACCTAAAAAGATGTATCTCGTAATATTCCTATCATATTATTCAGATATTAATATACCATAGTATTTTGTCACACAGTAATAATACTTCCGAAATGTATGTTAATGTTTTAGTCATGCTTCAATGTAGATACTCACCGCACGCGCCTGCTTTTAAAAATAATAAAAATATTATCATTCAAAATAAAAACAATTTTGTTGTTGAATTTTGTAGCTGAACCTACCCCTTGGGAAGCCACCGCGCTGGACGTCGCCGTAATCCCGAAATACAAGCAGAACACCACTGTCAACAAGGCACTGTTCGATCGCACCATTTCGATAAAATCTGTCAAAAATCTTCAAAAACCAAAAACCGACAAAATGATTGGTTGCGCGCGCGCGCGGTTCGATCGGAGTACGCTCGACCAGAATGGCGCGCGGCCCGTCGCGTATTGGGAGCCGGGAGGCGCGCTGTCCCCCGCGGAGTGGTGATAAGCCTAAACGCTGTTGGGAAAGGCCTCCGAGCGAAAGCCGCACACTGGATGCGTATTCGTACGAAATTGAGTAGTACGTATACGTGCGAATACGCAAGTACATACCTGACCTTCGAAGTAGTATTGAACATCGCACACTGTACACGATTTAGTAGTGTGTGTACGCACGTATACATGCGACGTCCGACACGATCCGGATTTGTTCGGAATTTTTGCGATTTCGTACGATGGATATTGAAAATTTTGTCAATTTGACACATGACCACAAATGTTCGTGGGACCAATGTGATTTAACTGCGCGACCATCAGCGCAGATCAGATCATGGCGGAGAATCTCTAAAGAACTAAAAAATACCTGTAAGTTAAATAATTTGGTTTAATGATGGTGAGGTATAATTATGCACTTCGAACAAAAAAACTTTTAAATATTTCTCCGATGTTATGAGCTCTCGTTGCACTTCGACTCTCCCCAGCATTTGTGAGTCTATTAGATAGATAGTCATGCCATAATATGATGGAATTTACCAAATTCATCCCTTCTAGTATATTATATTTCGTTCACTCATTTGGTTCTACGATGCCGGCGATGCCGTAGCAGCCTACGAGTAAGAAGAGAGTTTTCCAGAACGTACAGAAATTACATTTCAAAGTAACTGATCGTGACCAACGCAAGACGCAATCAATGTACGCGCTCAATACGTACGAATACGTAAGTAATAATTCGTATCCAAAGTGCGACCGGCCTGACGCGAAAAGTAAAAGTGGGCGATTCCAGCATTTCGGAGAACGGCGCCCGAGAAGTTTCCTCCGCGGAATAGGGGACTTGCATCCATTTATCCAGAACCTATCATTAACATTGATTGATAAACTAAATATTCAAACGCATGTCGCTACAGCAGGCCGAAGATACTTGTGACTGGGATAGGGGACTGAGTTTTAAATAATAATGTATTGTTTTTGATGTGTAACATCTTTTCTCTCACTTTCCTGCAATCTGTGGCAGTGATTTCGTGATAAAGGACGAAAATGCGTAACAGGAAATAAGACGCCGGGGAAGCGCGCGCAATTCATTCGACCAATGAGCGCGCGCGATGGAAAAAATGTATCGTTTATAAACAAATCAATGTCCAGCAAGTGTCATCACAGCGAAGACGTACACTTCCAACTTTCAACGCTTCTGATTTTGTATATATGTTGCGCGTCTGGTGTCAAGCGTGTG